>JAJEKB010000497.1:110815-180669 GCA_022393335.1 Macrotrachela quadricornifera
TTTTTTTTCAAAATTCTTTCTTGACTATTTACTAGTCGAGAACATGCTGATCTCGATAAAAATTGAGAGAGGACTACCTTGAAGTGGTTTGATGGAGATCCAACCAACTTAGGTTCGGAGGTCATATTTCAAAATTGACCTGACTGAATTTTCAGAATTGGAAAAATTCATTTAAATCGAAAAAATGTCATAAAATGCCTTAAAATAAAAAAATAAAAAATGAGGTGAGGGTGAGGTTCGGTCATCGACCATCAAAATACTGCAATTTTGGCGCCAGGGTACCCAAAAATACTGTGCAATAGTACTTATTTACTGAACACTTTCCAGCAGGGTACTTGACAAAGTACTTAAGTACCCTCAAGTTGTTGGGACATTCTTGTACCAGGGTACTTTTTTAGGTACCTTCATGTCAGTACATTCACTAGGGAGCGAAAGATCAGTTATTATAGAATATTCATAATAGAACTACATGTTTAAATTGATTTCTGCTTTTTCTATACGATGAACAATCAGTTATATGTATTCATTATCAAATGAATAAAAATCCACAATTAATATTTATGTTTCTTTTACAGCAAACTCGTCATTCAAACAGCAATGTCAATGGTCGAATTCCTGTTACATATGGTTATCGATGGCAAGGTGATGTAATTAAAGATTTTCTCTTATTTCTCTACTTATTCTTTCCTCATCTATAGATGCTGCTAATCTTCTTCATGGATTGACTGTTGTACATGAATCAGTGGTACATATTGATTTAGATTGATCATAAATTCATCAAAATTTTATGAATTCCGTCATTTAGTAAGTTATCAATAAATATTTAGTCCATCAAAAGATATATTTTATTTTAGTTATAAAAATCTTCATGCTTCTTATGTAATTTTACAATTACATAAATGAATTAAATCAGTTGTAAAATGTGAGCAATACCAACGAGTTGGCATATAATGAAACACCTCGATAAGATTTTCAACATTCCTTTCAATGACAATAGTTTGATTTTTTTTCTCGTCGATCATATATGAAAAATTTTGATTTCCTATGTATAATCTCATTTTTTTTGTCAATCTATCAAAATTATTCATTCTGAACTAGAAGAGTAAAACAATAAGATCATCTATTTCTTATATTCTAAAATAAACAAATCAATTTTTGTCTATTATTTAAAATAATTATATTTTATTCATTCTCTCCATTGAATTTTAAAAATATTTTGACAATTAGATAAATGTTGATTTTTGTTTCATTGAAGAAATGAAATATCCAATGACTAATAGACAAACGAATTACAATAATTCTTATATTCGTACATATTTCTTATACATGTACATCTTCCTTCAATCTTCATCCTTTATCGCTTCTTATATTTTTCTCAAATTTTTTTTTCGTTCCACGTTTTTTTATACTATTACTCTTTCTTAATTGTAGCTATTCTTATTGATTTTTTCATTTTATTACTACTTTTTTGTTCTATTACTACGCCGTTATATATATGTTTGACTATTCTGATTAATCTTTTTCATTTATATATGTGACTATTCTTAATCTTTTCTTTGATTTTTATCTTTATCTCTTTAAATTTTTGGAAATGTACTTTCCTAATAAGTTTTTTTATATCAATAAATAAATAGTACATTTCTTCGTCTTATTTTAAATTAATACAAACAAAAAAAAAAATTTTTTTTTCTCCATTTTCACTTGTTTTAACTCGGCAAAATATCGAGCACTGAGTAAGTGCAAGCTTAAGATACAGCAGATAGAGTTTATTTATTTTCCAATATAAGTAAATCTATCTGTTTTTTTCGAACAAATTATATCACAAGATTCAGCATGAAGAGCTCTGAAATTCAGAAAACAAATTTTAATTTATTTGTTCACTGATTGATTTTGAAAAAGTAAAATTTTATGCCATCAGTTTTCTCTATCTCAAAAAACCAATTTTTTTCTGTGTCAAGAGAAATTCTTTTCTCGTTATTTCAGCTATAAAAGAAGCAATCTTATGTTAGTTGTAGAGTTTTCCATGCTGCATATTGTGATATATTTTATTTTCTGATAGAACATGTCAAATGATGGAAAACTACAATGCAAATTGCAGCTATTTAATCCGTCTCAACCGATAGTTAACTTTTCAATAAAAATAGTTGCCATCGAAATTTTATTATGATATTATTAGTTGAAGACTGATCAAATAGCATAGAAAAAGAAAGCGTTATTTTCTCTATCTGTATATATAAAGAAGAAAGTTTGTCTGTTTGTCTGTCTGTTCTTCTTTCATTTGGACACGATACGAGCAAATCCAACGAAATTTTGCACAAAATACCCTTTCGACCAAAGGAAGGTCATAGGATGGTTTTCGACTCAAAATTTTCACCTTAAGGG
Organism: Macrotrachela quadricornifera; assembly: GCA_022393335.1. Lineage (NCBI taxonomy): Eukaryota > Metazoa > Rotifera > Eurotatoria > Philodinida > Philodinidae > Macrotrachela > Macrotrachela quadricornifera. Next base: position 113,198 of record JAJEKB010000497.1, read on the forward strand.
GAGTTTTTGCCTCTCGCCTTTCGTTGGATTTACTTCAATAAATGCCTTTTTCGGAGAATTTGTGCGCATCATTGTATTCTCAAGAATTCAAGAACAAAAGTATATAAAAACATGTGTGTTTTGTCATTGGTCGCGCGACATTTTAAGATAATCTAAAGAAAACGAATAGAATATATAAGATGAAGTGCAACTGTATGATTGAAAATATCTATCGAATAAAGAAACTAAAAAGGAAGATAAAATTCCATTACTCATAACTCATAATCTATATATATATAAAGAAGAAGTTGTGTCTGTCTGTTTGTCTGGTTTTTATGCATTTGGACACTGTACGAGCTAGTGGTGCCAAACTTTTCATGGCATACTCTTAGGTCTCGAAGAAGATCGAGATAGGATCAGGATGACCGGCGAGATAATTGAGCTGAAATTCCACACAGGGTATGATACATTGCAATTTTTCCCAATCTTTCAAAATCTACGAAGCATTTGCTGCCATCGTTAGAATATTCACCCCTTAGCGTCAGTCTTTTTGCACTGGATATTGGTATAAAGTACGGCAATACGCATGAGTTAAAAGAAAGACAGTCACGCCCCTACACTATTTGCTGAATTAGCTGGTTTAGAAATGAATGTAAGCCTATGCACGGCGGGACATGTAGTAATAATAGATGAGAATGTCTTAAGCAAGACTTCTATACATCTTCTGTCGTTTTCTGACATGGTAAGTTTCCAGTATCGAAATTTCCCGAGCAACGCCGGATACTATCGCTAATGTTGCCGTAAAAAAAGAAATTTTCTTCAAACTTTCTATTAAGAAAACAAGATACTTCTACCACTACTTTTGGGTACCCCTAAGTATTATTTCTTATTAGAGAGTTATAATTTAACAGTGTTTCATATACTAGCTTTTTTGTATAAATCGAATAAAAAATGAACAGCAAATCGAATTGAGCTCCTTGATGCAAAGAACAAAAGACTACTATCCAGCCTATTCTTACAAACATAAAAACAAAAAAGTAAGATTGCTTTTCTTGTTTTTTTTTTAGAAGAGGAAAAGTATCCTTAAGAGGATTCATCACAGTAAGCACACTCCATTCCATCTTGAAGTAAAAATATAATAATAACAGAAAGTGAAAGAAATGATTAAATATGTTGTTAATTTGCTTTCCACATATTATTCCGCAAATTAAGTTTATGCTTTCTCATATAAAACTGAAGAAAATTTCAAAGGTATTTATATAAACATTAAACGCAAAATACTGTTTACATCATATAACTAGATGATAGTCGAATTTCACTTGATTATGAAATTCAATGCGAAGTTTGATATCGAAATTACAATTTAGATATTTTCGAATGTTCATCATTAACATATAATCGGATGAGATGATTTTGTTCCCTGTATCAAACTTACATCGATCTGATGAAAGAGTTTATCTAGAAATATTGAGCGAAATATTTATATTAACAATTGTTTGAATCAGTTAATTGAATTCGAAAAGAAATCGGAAAGTAGATATGGCAAAATTCATTACTGTGTAACCTTCATTGATTCTTATTCACATGTTTTCGAAAAAAAAAGAATATTGATTGATTGATTAATTATCTTTCTGATTCATTATCTATTATGAGATGTTCACACATATCTATACATAAAATAAGTTGTTTAGTAAAAATTATCGCCTAACTTTTGTTGTTTTCATTTTAATTATCTCATAACACAAATTGCATAAAAAATTATATTTTTTGGGGACGATTTCAAAGCGATTGAAACCTAACCATATAGGTTTCTGATAAAAAATGGTATCGGGTTCGATCTCAATATTTTAACTTCGCATTTGAATGATTATTTATCAATAGCTGTCATATTTAAAATCATTTGTTGGAAGAGATTGGCGCCTAACTTTTCTTGAAGTTTTTATTTAAATTATCTCAAATATAAAACCTTTCGAAATCTCGCGTTTCAACGAGTTTTTTCCGATTCCCATTCATGCCATCATCGCAACGTAAAATAGTAAGTTTTGATGCGTACGTCAAGTAAGTAATAAAGAAAAAGAAACTGACGAAGGAAGACGTAAATGCTGTGCTTCTTACCGCATTAATTAATAATTGGCTATCATAATACATTTACATAGTATAATTAATTGTTTTTTTATCAAAATATCAGATAAAATCATTTGCATGATATGACCATACTATTTAGAACAGATTAAATGAAATGTTGAACATTTTATGTGCATAGAAGTATCAATACAAAAATAGATTTAAAATTTGATGTTAAAATTTAATTATATATTGTTTTGAATAAGAAAATATGTCAAATTAGTAATATATATGCACAACTTATAATTACTGATTTGCTTATTCAAGACTGACTTTCATCTCTTAAGATAATTCTTTACTTTATTCATCGCATTAGAGTAAAATCATTACGATTTAATATCAATAACATAACTCCGTTTGAATCTGAGATAAAGTGAAAGTTATTTTTTAAATTTAAAATATGTCAATTGAAATGTAATCTAACGCGTTTCGAATTAAAGAATATTTATGTGGTATATAGTATGTGAAATGAAAGTGCGTCGTGGCAAAAGAAAATTCAGAAGCGATGATAATTACATATTCATCGTTAAAGAACGCAAAAGCAACATAGATATAAAGGGCAGAAAAGAAAAAAAGTACCCTTGCATGTGACATTAGCATGAGAAAAAGAAAAAAAGAAAAGAGAACAACACACGAAGGCAACGAAATAAAGCATAAAGTCGTCAAGAATAATGGTAGTTTTATTGGCTGTGACGCTATATTTTTATTTGTGCTTCCATCATTTCAATCTGGTAAATTCGTTTAATAAATATTTTAAAAATGATAGATAAGATTTTATTATCAGTTATTATACTTCAAAAAACAAATTAGCGTATATTTAAATAATCTGATGTTTCTTCAGAAATTTAGATTATTTTCTTTTTAAAAACTTCTAAGAAAAATATTGTACATATTCTGATAAATTAACAAATGAAAAAAATATTTGTGTTTAATTGTCGCTCCTTTAAGAAAATTACTTAGGTCAAGATCGCGAAAGTGAATTGATGCAGTCATTTTTTTTTTCTCGTTAGTTTTAGTAATTTTTTTAGTGTGACATTTGTTATGACAACAGATGATACAAAGCAATCAGATGAATCTTTTTCCTGTATATAATCTATAATATTGTTTTGAAATAGTTCGTCAAATAGTTTATATAAATTTATTCTTGAATATATTCGTTCAACTTATTGAAAATATCATTAAATCTGTTTGATAATTTATTCACTTCTTGACAACATTATTTGTAATTGTGAACATTCTCAATAGTACCTGTCATTCTCTATAATTAAATATAAAATACATAATAGTTAAAATAGCTTCTTTCACTACTTTCTTTTCATCTTAATAAACTCTCTGAATACAAAAGTTTTTTATTAGAAAAATGGCTTTCTTATTTTTAGTTTTATTATATTTAGTCCAAATCATTATATTAAATCTTATGATAATCGGAAAAAAAGTTAGCTTTCTTTTCTTTTAAACAGAATACCAATTTACTAGTCATACATTCATTGTTGAATTTAGCTTCTACTTCTTCGTGTTTCTTTCACATATAAATGCATTTTATTGTCAATATGACGAACATATAAGCATGTATGTATAAAAGCATAATAGAGAGTAAGAATCTTTTGAAGAGATGAATGTCAGAGAAAATTAGAGAAATCACGACATCACTAAACAGTAACGCACACAACAAAAAAACAGATGCAAAGTATCTATATGAGAACATTTTTTCCCTACTAATAGACAGATAGAGCAATGGTTATCCCACCGCTTCCAGACGATTGAATTTATTTATGAAGAATAGATTTGTTTACCTATCAAATAATTTACTGAGTATGAGAAAAATTTATTGAGCAAAGAGGAATTTAGTATTTTTCATTTAACTTATGGATTAATTTAGATTTGCAACATTCTATTAATTAATTACTATACATACAGGTCAATGTTTATATTAAAATTTGATCGTCGATACACATTACTGTCTTTCATCTCATGAAAAAAAAAGCATTCTTTCAATGTATATGTTAAAAGAACAAAAAAACTTGTTTTGAATATCATTGTAGAATTAAAAATAATAAAAATGACTACGTTACAAACATTCTCGAAGATGCCGCATAAACAACGTTTATCAGCATCAAATTCATCTTCTCTTACAAAAGAGAACAAATCATTGTCGAAGCCATATACTTGTAAAATATGTGGTGATCGAGCTCGCGGTACTAACTATGGTGTAATCTCATGTTTATCTTGTAAAGTATTTTTTCGGCGTAATGGTTTTCATCCTGAAGTTTGTATTTTATGTAATAAATATAATTTATCAACTGAATATTTTTCTTTTAAATAGATTGCTCATCAATGTCTATATAATAGTCAATGTCAAATAAATATCTCAACAAGAAGACTATGTATTCCATGTCGTCTTGCTAAATGTTTTTCAATTGGTATGGATCCATATCTTATTCGTAAAGAAGATTGTAGGAAAAAGAATTCATCTACAACAAAATCTAATACAACTCAAATATCAAAATGTCAGGTAATCATAATATCTCTTTTCTCATTCTTCTTTGAATATTCGATATTTTCAGATTTACATGAAAAGATAGAACGTAAGATTAGAGATATTTAATTACATAGAGAGCTAGATTTTTATTTTTTATGAGTTTGACTTTGAAAGAATATTGAAAGAAAATAATTTGATGAAAATACTTGTTTTAATATTTGAGTATGAGATGATTTGTAGAAAGACTAGTTCAGTAATGATATGCAATCACATGAATATCTAAATAAGAAATGATAAAAATTGGTTTCTGAGCCTAAAAATATATGCTTTAATCCACTAAATAAAAAAGAGAATATTGATCATCTCTATAATATTTTTAGGCGATGCCACAACTGCCAACATTAAGTCTTCTGTATAATGATAAATCTTTACTTACTACTTCACAATGGACATTATTCTCTAATGTTTTACATGCATATGATAGATTTAGTCCAATACCAATGTTTAATAATTTTCTCAATAAAATATCATTATCATCTTATGAAACTCAATTTGATGTTGGTGACATTTTAAAAACGGCTAGTTCTGCTTTTACTTCATTACAATCATTCATTAGTTCAACACCTGATTTTCAAGTACTCAGCTCAAATGAACAACAATCTCTTATCAAACGTAATTTGAATGGAATGGGTCCATTTGCTGCTAGTATCGCTTTTCGAGACACCAATTTCACTCATCATCCTAAATGTCGTAATGGATTTGTAATGGTTTATGGAAGAGAAATGGAAATACAAATTGAACGTATTTTAAATCAATTAGATATTGATTCGACACTTCTCATATTTATCACTCTCATTATTAGTTTCTCTTCGAATTGCTTCGTTGTGGACATTGATAAAGATTTGTATTATGATAGTTTCCTATTTGGTACATTTCGTCTATATGGAAGTCAGAATGTATATGTAGAAGTGTTATGGAAATATATGCTTTATCGATATGGTTATTATGAAACAATACGTCGTTTTTCTGGTATTATTAAATGTGTACTTGATAAAATTAAACAAACATCAATGGTTTATTTGTCCAATAAATCTCACAATAATTTTATTAATAGTGTTGTTCAACAGACAAAACGATCACTTGTTATTAGTCAAAATGAAACAGTATCATTATGGGGAAAGACATTACAATCGAATTGATCAATTTTTTATTATTATGATACTTTAGTTTAATAACTTAAAATTATAAAAAATAAAGTTTAAAAATAACATTATTTGTTTTCTTATTCATTTTAGATGAGAATATGAGAATTTGTTGATGATCTATATACACCTATAAAAAAAGTATTGATGTACTTTTCAAAATATTGTCAAATATTAGAGTTTTGTGTTGCAGTTAATTAAAGTTGAATACATTAATTTGCTTTTTGTTTAGAAGAAAGAAAGATAATTTACTTTAATGATTTATTTGTATGCAACAGAAATGAGATATGTATTATGAAAAAGTAGTCAAACAAAATGTGATATTTTTTTAAAGCGTTAGTGACTTAAATAATTTAAATTGAAAATTAGCTTATCATATTAAAGTATTGTATGACTGTTATCATAAAAATTTGATTTGTAATACATATGTAGTTAATAATGGAAATAAATTAACTTTTCATGAATAAATTTTTTTTATTCTGAACGGTTACAATATTATTCGAAAAACTGTATATGCTATCTAAAATTATTTTAAAATATCTTTAAGTCTTTGAAGAAAAATATATTCCTAGAGAATATACGATGAATAAATAAAAATTATAATATATGATATAATTTACATTCAAACTTAAGTTTCTTGTAGCTCTTAATATAATTTAGTAAAGTTGAATAATCTCTTTCTTTATATTAAATAAATATGAGACTATTTTTATTTTTTCCACTTAATCATTCAAATACATGTCATATGTTTATGTATGTTCTCATTAAGAAAACAAAAACTTTCTTGAATACAAGATATAATTATTTAAATAATTATATAGTCTTTTTAAAGGGTGTCCCAGAAGTTCTGTGACGATTTATATAATAAATTTTTTTGTAGTAAAACCCGTGCTTAAAAATTTGCCTCTATGCGGAAAAGATACAGTAAAAGACGCCCTACAAAATGGCCTTTGATTGACCTGGCTAGCGCATCTAGTAAGAAAGTAACAGGCTTTGAAATGTGCTTGAGAAAAAAGAAAAATTAATCGAGAACTCGGTGGGCGTGGTGATGAATCCAGTAAAAGCTCCATAACTTCATCAAAATGAAGGATTTTTCGACCGGGTTTGTTTTTCTTTGATCAAAAATGATTGCTCTTTTCAACCTAGCTATAAGATCCAAATATCGACCATATTTTCCATTTCTTGGTGGATTTCCTGTCTTAAACGTGGGTTGTCGAACTTTGGCCTATTTTAAAACTTGGTTCTCGAATAGTCCATGTGTCTTAAAAAATTCTTCTACATATCACGAGAAAGAGTACATTTAGAAGTACTAAACACAAACTGAGTTCTCACTTTTGCTACGCTCTTTTTACAGAAATAGTGGGGAGAAGGAAGTTAGAATCGCAAGATGTAACAGATTTACAAAGTTTTCATTTTTGTCGCCTTGCATATAATTTGTTCAGTTTCCTTAACTGGAGTTCTGAAATTAAAGATTAGGTATAATTTTGTAGAGAAATTGACGGCGCTTCTATTTTAAAAAGAGTTTGTTCTAGGGCACCTATTAAATACGAGTTAAAACACAAATACTATGACTGGATTCCCGGTTAATTTTTCTATTTTCTCAAGCACATTTCAAAGCCTGTAACTTTCTTACTAGATACGCTAGCGAGGTCAATCAAAGGCCATTTTGTAGGGCGTCTTTTACTGTATCTTTTCCTCATAGAGGCAAATTTTTAAGCACGGGTTTTACTACAAAAAAATTTATTATATAAATCGTCACAGAACTTCTGGGACACCCTTTATGTAACGTTTTCTATATTGAACCATTTTCATCTAATTATATATTAAATTTAATGATTGTAAATAAAAATATGTTAGTAGATTATATTTAATACTTAATTAAATGACTTATGAAAACGATTTAATTTAGAATAAATGTCATATGATGATATTATAAAATAAAGAGTGTGAGATAAAACTCTCTTAAATATGTGAAACAATTTTGTTTTTTGGAAACAGTTCTTTGAATTCTCTGGAATATACGATGGCTTAGCAATAAAGAATCGAAACATTAAAAAGTTCACAAGATTTTTTTTAAGAGGAATTCATTTGGATCCTCACGTTAATATTTTACTATTTTTTTGTTTTCTCTTAGTTATTACGACTTTTAGTTTACATAAAACATCTTCGTTAACTTCGTAACAATTGTTCAAAAATTGTCATAAGATGAAGAGTAACGTTTTATGGAAACTAAAAGTCCCGATAAGCAAGAAAAGAAAAAATAGTGAAATGTTGATTAATTAACGAAAAATTACGAATCAAATGCGATTAATCGTTAATATTCTGTAAAATCGAATTTCATCGATCAAACTTTAACAAATTTCACGGTATGAATTCGCTCTTATATTTTAATTGAGTATCGTTCATATGGTGTCTTTCGAAATTAGCTGCGACAAATTACATTTAAAAATTCGTTACATGGTGTTATGCGCAATTATCATTTTTCTTGAAGAAAATGTCTTATTGAGTAATGAAATATTTTGATCCGAATTATATATTCTCATGTGTCTTGTACAAATTTGAAACATCAGTATTGAAATAAGGAGCAAACAGATAACCAGGATGACTGGCTATGGTAAAACTGTTGACAGATGTTTGTGAACCTAGTGATTTGTTGGATTGAAGTATTGAACTCACGATCCACCTAATGCTTCCTTAGTTAGACGACATGGCAACTTAAAACCATTAAAATCCTTCTGATATGTTGAAGTGTGTAAAGATGATAAACATCTGCTCATTATTGAACCACCACTTAAAACTACGAGATAAGGAAAAACATAAATTGTTGTTGCTCTAGACTAGTCGGCGATCATAGCAAGAGCACCAATCACATCTTTAATATGTTGATTGCAAGAATTGGTCTACATGAGAATCATGGCGACATCGAAGGTATAGTCACCCAATATCATCCAACTGTTGAAAGTGGCGAAAAGACGTGCTGTTCATGAATCAAAAGATGGCGCTCCTTTTGAGTACCGAGGACAAAAGGTGATTTTTCGATGCCCACATTTTTAACTTGATATCATAGATACAGCGACCAGCCATTTTTACAATATCTCAACTGGTTGAATAGATGATTAAAGCGGAACACACGTATGATCTTGACGTTCATAATAAAAAAAAAAGCACTTTACCAACAGTTGCAGGTGGTTCAGTTTCTCCAGTTGTTCGAAATAGTCTTGTCGTATCATTCAATATTGATGGTATTGCAGTAGAAATAGAATATTTTGTGTTATTTGAAGAATCAACAACATGTCCGTAACGAACCGGAAAACTCGAGACAGCAGCATCTTTTGACCTTGCCTTAAGGAAAGAGTACTGAAATGCTAACGTAATCGGATTCGCTAGTGCGCTAGCCACGATTCCTAGGATCAAGATAAGAAAGACAAAATATCGTGGGAGAACCATTCTAAAGTATGAAACAAGAAAAGGAGTGGCTGCAACTGTGTTATTGTATCGTCAATCTATATCCTGTTGTAGATTAAAAAAAAAAACAAGTGCACAATGCACTACCACTTCCACATTAAAAAGAATCCTTTCCTTGAGAAGAAATCCTGAACAATGGGAATGTATGTTTATCGAATTTGTCAACAACAGTCTAATTGTAAACGACGCAGATTTTTCTTTATACAAACAAAACATTACTTGAAATTTAAGAAAAATTTTTCTTTTCATTTACGTTTCAGTTTGCTTTTGAATGTTTTTGTTAGGGAGCTTTTTTACTATTTTAGCCAATAAGTAATAATGTACGACCATATAATTTTCGAAGATTTGGTGTTTGTCATAGTCCAAAACCGAAATCTATGGATAAGTCTAGAAGGGACATTTCAAAGTGAGCATAGTTGACATGAATAATGATAAGACACGTTGGAACATAAGTCTCATATTCATTTATAATTAATCGAAAAAAGTCCGAAAATTCGATTTTTCGACCAATTCCAGATTAATTTCATAAAATTTGTTTCATATTTCATGAATTCTGACTATAGTCTTCGATAGAGTTAAAACGAAACTGGTTATTACTGATACAAACAATTCAAAATCAACTATATATTCTTCATAGAAAAAATTGTCATCTTTAACAGCATATTTTAGAGATATTAGTAGAAAATGACGACATCAATAGTATCATTATCAGCCTCACTCTTGCGTCTAAATTGCTTAGCGAGATAATGAGAAGAGCCTGACATTGAGTCGCAATAAATATAGTGAACAAAGACTTCTCTGTTTTTTGTAGTTTTATTATGTTTTAAAAAATATTGTAGTAAATAATGCATATTAAAAATATTTCTTTCTCAGAAGCTAAGACTTTATCGCAGTGTAAAAGAAAAGATTCGTTGTATCTTATGTCATCGTATTTTAAAAAGGAAAAGAAGAGTGACGAGCTTTAGAAATTCAATCATTGTTTCTCTATGAAATCAAAAAGTATCGAACACCGACAACACCAATTGTACACCAGCTCAAAATTGTATGCTGTTTTGTATTTACATCGTTCTCAAAGATCCAATTAAAGTCGAAATTTTGATCAAAAACATCTATACAGTTTCGTGTAAAATAACTCATTACTTTTGAGTAATTGGCGTTAAAAAAATTTCCTCACTATTTATTTCTACGAAAATGAAATATGAAGCAGGATATAGCTGTTGTAGCTAGTAACAAAGAAATTTTCGTATATAATTCGACACAAAGATGAACCTAATTGATGTATAAGGCGTCACTAATTTCTAGTACCTTTTTTTTTTGGAAAACTAAACAATGCTATTTTTTCTTGTGAAGTCAATTATCTTATGTTAACTCATTAAAAGACATGACAAATCTCAAATGATTTCTACAATATTCAGTGTTTGACCATTATAATTGTTCTGAATATTTTGTATTTTTGAAGGAATTTTTCCGACTATTTGTCATTCAAACTATAATGCATCTTGTAACAAGAACAAATTGTTTATAACATTAATTTATAAAATTTATGGTACAAAAAAAAGGTGTCAGTGGCACTTTTAGCTAAAACTACGAAAATTCAGTTCTTGCATTTTAAGTTTTTAAAATCTATTGATTTCCAATGTATTATATTTTAGACTTGAAAAAAATACATTATCTTGTTCAGTTTTCTTTACTCTTTTAAATGACATATTTGCTAAAACTATCACTTGTAAAATGACTAAGAAGAAGATGAAGTAGGATCTATTTAATGTTCGAGCTCATTGAAAGTAATTTTTTATTATAAATCTTATAGCTCACTGGAAAAATTTTTTACACAGTTGATTCTTAAGCTTTGAGAGTCCTTTCATTCGTCTAATCTTGAATTAAAGTAAGACATTACTCTCTTGAAAAAATATGAAAATTCAAGTAGTCTAATGACACTTTCTTGTCAACAGAATGGACAGCAATAAGAATTTCTCTTACATTCAAATCATTCGTTAGATCAAAAAGAAGAAGAATGGAAAACAATATAGAAGTTTTATTGAAGTATTTAGTGATATCACTACTTCAAAAAAAGTACAAGAAAGTTTATTTTAACTCTGTGATAACTAAGTAAGTATATATTCTATTGAAAAGAAAAACAACACAAAATGGTATACAAAAACAGATCAAAATTCACGAGAAACCACTGGTTCGTAAGCCGGAAAATGATACATATTTGCCCAAACATGTGAAAGACAGACAGATGCATGAAAACGAAAAAAAATTTGAAGTGGTGTAGCAATTGCCGCAATAATCGACCATGGAATAACATGATAGAAAGCTAATTGAAATGGATTAGCTTCATGTTTAGTCGTTGTAGTTGTCTTTTCCAACCAAAGACTCAGATCAAGCATAATTAGTAATGTAATCATTTCACGTGCTGGATAATCATGTCTACTCGTTCGTCTTAGACTTTTGCGCAATGCAACAAGAATAAATAATGCATGAATGGTACCCTCCACAAATTCTACAAGAAACAATATGAATAAGTTCTAAATTATTATGTTTGAAAAATAGACTGACTCAATACTCAATATAATATTTTATAGATTTTGGTCAATGATAATCTTAATCGTCTAGTCTAAAAGGTATCATACCTAAGATAATGATCGCTACTTTAATATAGGCAACCCATGTTGATGAACCGAAATTACTAATAATTGCGAAAGCACTAAAGATTAAATATAAATAGATGCCTGTTAATGAGACAATGATGAGAACATCGTCGAAACCTATTTGACAAGATAACATATTGAGAGACTTTTTTTTTTTCTATTATCTCTTACGTGTTGATGTTCGATGATAGTTCAATTTGCGAAGTTTGATTAATGACCACATTGTAGCATATAATGAAAGAGCTAATAAACACAAATTCACGATGTCAAGGATAGCAATGCTATAATCTGTCTCTTTCAAAGTATGTGATACTGATGATAATACACTATGAGTTGTAGTGATTGGTGCGGATCTTATTGAAGATAATGGTTGTTGTCGATATGACATTATTGTTGTATTTGTGAAGATAGTATGCGAATGACCATGATTCATTTCACTCAATGAAGATGGTATCAAATGAGTGGCATCACCAATTTTCTGTCGAAAAACAGCATAGAGAATAATGGAAATCATTGTACAGGAGAAAACGATCATTCCACCAAAAAGACCTTTGATTGATGCATGACAATTGACCATGAAAACATTTTTTGTTGATGCTTTATCCGATATTTTACGAGTAAATGTTTTTCCAATATTTTCCCAAATGAGATAAAAAAGCTATGGAGAATTGATTAGAATGTATAGGAATGGAATCAAAACTAGAAAAGCTTACTGTGAGACACATAAGACTAAATTCGATTGTACATGGATATAGAATTGGTTTCAACTTCTTATAACCTTCGTAGATAACGATACTAGCTGGTCGTCCATTGACAAGTAAATTTGAACATTCCGAAGGAGAACTCAATAGTCGATGGAAAAGATTGATTGTTTCTTCATTCACTTTTTTTTTGATTAAGAAAAGGTGTATGAAAAATAATAACAAAATGATAATGGATGCTCACCATTATTAAAGTGATTAACAGTATTACTATGTTGTGTGACAACCATTTCATGTTCATTCACTTCTTCAATTTGAGACATGGTTTCAATCACGACCATGCGAAACCTATCAAAATATATATTACAATATTGATTTATAATCATAACAATTTTTGGATATAATTAGTTTATCGTAGAATGAAAATACTTTGTAAACAATGATATAAATTAAAATTTTTCTCGAAATCTTTTACTTTTGAGTGATAATAAACCTACCATACACATAAATTAGTGATTACAATATGAATGACTGCTAATCGAGCTAGACTTTCGTGAGCTCGAATAATGAGCTAAAGAAAGATTAAATTTTGACTTATCATTTGATATCATATTATTTAAAAAGAACATACATTTGAATGTTTAAAAACGAAGAAAAATTGAATGAAAGTGAAGAGTAATCGAGAAAAATCTTCAATTGCAGCTGTCCATCGAATACATGAAAGATTTTCCAAATTACTTAAAATCGATAGACCCGAATGAATTACTGTGCCAAGACAAAAAACTAAAATAATCCGTTTAAAGGATTAATGATGACTTATATATTTTTCTTCATCTTACTTCCGATGCCTACACGAGTATAGAGACCACCAACAATGGAATTATCATCATAATTATAACCGATAACGTGTTCAACAATACTATTTCTTCGATGACGCACATAAGTTCTAAGATCATGCTTTTGAGTAAGATCAAGTGCACGTCGTCGGGTCGAGACATCTCTTGTCATATCTATTGGTGATTTTGTTATTGATGATTTGCGTGAAAGGTTCTCTGGAGTACTCGAATCAGCTTTGTGATCATGAGAACTATATGCATTATCATTATCTGTTGATTCTTTATTGGGGATTATCTCTGGTTGTTCAGCGTCATTATCATCGGATGATTGATCATCTTCACAGGCAGCGAATAATTGCAAATTGATATGAGGTGCAAGTGATGATTTTCGACTTACTCCTGTTGATGTCGACATGCGCTGATTTTGTATGAGACGAACATCATCAGTCAAAACCATATGATTTGGATTTAGTCTATTCAAAGTATTTTTAGAAATTTTAACTTTGTTTCGATGATGAATAATATCAATAATACAGAATGTAATCCAAATGATAGATACCCAGTATAGATAGGTGAAGTAGATCTAAAATGAAATAAAACCGATGTTGTTAGTGGGTGTCTAGTCTCATCTGAAATATAGATATTTACTTCAGTTAAATGTTTGATAATTTCAGCTTCTTTTCTTGGTACGATAGCATGCGAAATTGAAAAAGCCACACCACCGATGAAGATAACTAAGAATTCATAATGTTTATAATAACCTTAGACAAAATCAATAGAGCAACGCAATCAATCATAGAAGGATAAATTTTTGTTGGCAGCAAATTCCTTTTCCAATACTAGAAATAGTTTTATTAAACTAAGGAAAAGCGTGTCGAGATTATCAGAAGTTTAGGAACACTATAAAACATATAGGTTTTTGAACGATTACAATTTTATTAAACTTTCAAACACCTAATGAACCAATAACATCGTTTTCAATCGATATTGTTATGGATCATGGGCATATAGAACTCGATCCCATAAAAACACATCTTTCTTGGTCTGCATGATGACTACATAAATTTATTAGGAGAAAGTAGATGCTTAGACTTGGCTTCTCTTGCACTCAGATAGTTTTCCATGAATTTTCATAGTTCCTAATGCTTCTGTATCTCTTACGCACACCTAATTTATCTATCTTATTCAAATCGAAGAGAGTTGAATAAGATCAGATAGAACATCTCAATTTCTGTTTATGTTTCACAAAAACTATTTATCACTACATATATAGCTTAAAATAATAAAATGCTGTTTATGTACAGATCACTATGTTAATGTGTAATTCCATTTGTGAAGAAAACTAACAGGATGACACTCTATCTACCTACTCTAATCTATGATAGTTTCTGATCTCTATTAATGAATATTATCTATCAAATAATCCTCATAGGCTATCTATACAAGAATGAGTCCAATGACAAAAAAACTTCTAGTATAAATTGTTGGCGGTTACTCAAATGACAACGAAAGTCAGTCTTGAGTTTTAGCCCATAGGAGCGTCCGAAACCTAGGTTTAGTGTATTCAATACTTTTGGTTAGTATTGCATATGTCAAGATTCAAACTCGAATCTAGATCATTCTTTGCTTCAACTAGGTCAGTTTCAAATTGATAATTGAAGCTGATTGATTATGCACTGTTGATCAAAGTTAAGTTGAACTTACCCAAACCGTATAGAATACTAAAGATCTTGTATACATCTGCATTTTCATAATTGGTTCTATTTAAAAAATAAGAACAAGAAATTATTGAAAATGACATAGAAATATGACTTCGAACTGTACGTTGATAACACAAGTCGAATGAAAATTTATATTGCAAGCGAACTTTTCAGAATGTTCAAAATTTGATAGAATTTATTTTTCATCCTAGTGAAAGTTACCAATCTATGACTTCTACTCTTCCTCTTATACATTCGTTCATTTCATGTCTCATGTACGTCCATTTAATCTTAAATCACACTGACATTCATATGAGATATATACGAAACATAAATCAGTATAAAACATATGATTGGATGTAGTAAATACAACTAATGATTACCGCACGAGACATGACGATCTCAATACGTGATAAATATTTTTATACTTCATTTTTTCAATGAAATCTTTTTTTAATCCTCTTCAATATTATATAAAACGATTTCACAAATAATATAACTTTGATAAGCTATGTGGTAAATATTGATATACTGTGCAATAGATTGTTTGTTAATACAAGTTTTCACAATAGTACTTGTCCTTCTCTTTTATGCTTATTAAATATTGGATCAATATGACATACATATCCTTCCATTGTCAAGTGTATTCTTTCTCATAGCACCCAAAACGATTGATTTAGATAAAATGATAATATTTCAAAGGCTGCTTCATTTTAAAAAATGCTATAGAATAATTTAATGTTTTGTTTTCACGCATAATATACGGTCAAAGTGAACTGTATTCTAAAATTAGTTGATTTAACAATGGCAAAAGAAAAAAACTATTATCTTTTGAATTTTCAAAATGTTAAATAATATACTTATGAAATATTGAGAATGTCATTCTTTATCAGTCATTTACAAGAGTAATAAAAAAAAGCATTTGTATGATATGTATTTAAATAAAATAGAAAAATTCATACCTTTTCCGAAATCCTGCATTGATTAACTCTTCTTCCTTTATCCTTTCAATTGAGCTGATTGCCTCTTCCATTTATATAACAAGGGATAGATTTACTAAATATAGTGAAGTTTTTATTATATTACGCGTAATGATTAGATCATTTTCGTCTTAATACACTGATTTATTTTTCTTCTATCGATATGACACCTGTTCTCCATAGTTTAAGGGAAGACAAATAGTTTTGCTTTTTCTCATCATACTACATATGTAAGCCTCAGCATAAATGTAAATTTATTATGATGATAATTGTACATGTTCGTATTCATAAAGAGCGATGAATACTATGTATTAAAGATATGAGCGTTTTTATCTTTTGGTTTGTTTTATGATAAAATAAAGTTATATATATGAACCAAGGCTACTAATTGTTTCGAAAAATGGAAGCTGTTAATAATTCATTATAGAGTATTTTTATTTGTCTATTTTGTCAGAAAAACAATGCAGAGTGCTTAAAAACCGGTTTCTGATAGAGTTTAATACGTGATTTTCAATAATTTAGCGGAAAAAAGCTTTTTTCTAACCGGCAAGTCTAGATAGGATTGACTTGAACTTGATCTGAAGCGAGCTTAATACCCTATATATGTACAAGGAAAAGTTGATCTTTAGTTAAAACAGATAGTGATTGTAATCCTAGGATGAATTTTGTACCGTATCATAGTGTTATTAATTTTTTCCCGCTATTTTTATTTATTAAATCTATTCACATTCAATTGATCAGAATTTGCACAGAATAATTCAATTTAATTGAGAATCTGTGTCATAAGCAAAAAATAAAAAATATGTATTTTTTTAATGAAAAATTTGATATCAAATGATTCTAATTTAACATTTATGACTATTTCATAATCAAATAAGTAATTAAACAATTAAATTTTATCAGATATTTTGAATATTTAAAAAAAATAGATTAATAATTGATGAAAATACTATATCTCTCATTGACACTATCAAACATAGTTCAATATTGAAGAAGCTCTTTATAAATCAATAAAGTAGTGAAATATCTTGTTTATAAATGAGAAAATGATTCATTTATATAAATATTAATATAGAAACAAAAAAGAAAGAAAAGATTATGGTTTATAACATGTTTCCAAATCCATTGGATAATCATATTCATAATCAGGTACTTTACCAGTTATCCAATTACTAAATTTTGTAATAGATGTTGATATCAAGTTTCCTGTTTCTAAATCATATGTTTTTGTAACAAGTTTAATTGGTTTTTCTTCTGATTTTTTCACATACAATCGATTTACATAATGATAATGATAATGATATGTATCATTATATTCTGTTTTCCAAGTTAAACAAGTACCATCACAATCAGCATCAAATATTAATTCATCATATTTTTTTTGTTCACCACCAAATGATTGAACAAGATTTGGCCAATAATTCATTTCATTATATGGTCCACCTCTATTAGCAATACATTGTGGTGGTTTAGACATGAAATTAAATAAATAAGTTCGACCATCATCACGTACATATATATTTTGATTACCACCAAATTCTTCATCACCAGTAGTTGAGAACCATAAACGAGATATTTTACCTACTTGTTTATCAACAACATAACGTTCTTGTACTACACCATTCGTTGTTAAAGTGAATCGATATTGATCGGGATTTGGAATTTGACTTATTGTTAAATTAATTAATATTAAACACAATAATAGAATTGTAACTATCATCATTATATGCAAATAGATGGCAAATTTCAACAAAATTTATAGAAAACAAAATCCTTTAAATCAATATCTGTCGAATATTTCATGATTATTCTGTGTGATAATCGACAGATGATGCTTTCAGGATTCTTCTTTAATGAAAGTATTGTAGAACAAAAGAATGATTTATACTTTTATATAATAAAACTAATAATGAGGGATGAATAATTTTGTAGAGCTTAATGAGTTATTAATATTTGATTAATCATATATTTGAGAATTTTTTATTGTTGTATTTAATAAGGATTATTATGAAATTTTAAAATATACATTGATATTAAAATATTTAGAAAACAACGGATTGTCAAAAAATAAAGATAAACATCAACAAATTATCTAAGTATGTTAACAACCATGTATAAATAATATGATGAAAAAGATCAATTTTGATTCTCTGTCTATTGAATGAAAATTTTAAGAATCAATGTTTATGATTCTATTGTTCTAAAATAAATTGACATCGTGAAATTATTTTCTTTTTAATATAAATTTCTGATAGAATATAAACACATCTATGAATAAGTCAATAATGGTTTGTTCTATGGAATAGCAAAATTGATGTATTTAGTGCAAATGGCTTGAATATATTTATAGTTATTTTCGTTCTCGTTATTGGAATTTTCCTTTTCTATGTTAAGAATATATAGGAAATTTCCTATCTCATGAATTTTTCTGTTCGTTATGTCTATATGTAATTATCATTTGAGTTCAATAAAAATCACCGTCTTGGACTTGTATAATGAAGCACTGCCGAGAGTTGGAAATTCAACAAAAAGCTGTGATCGCTTTTAACAATTAACTTCGCGAGGTGTGCGTCGAAAAAGTGAGACAAGATAGTAGTTCGATGATAGATGGCTCAGGAATTATGGTAGAAATTGATGAGAGCCACTTCTCGTGACGCAAGAATCTTGTCAGATCTTGTACCAAGATTATATGGAAAATCTTGCATGCGTAAGATCTCGTACAATATTATAAGATCTTCTGTCTGATTTTTTGACCTGAGTGATCCAATTCGATACAAATCGAAGTATAAACATTCTGCGATGAGCTGGTTCGTCGTAATCTGTTTTTTACGAAATATTTATTTGAAATATGAAATATGATATTGAATGCTAGCTAGCAACTTTTAACATTCGAAATTTTCTTTTGAATATAGAAAGAAGTATCATGCAAGAAATCTTCTTTTGTGATTCATATGTACAGATGATGAAAAGTGTACCCTAAAATCGCATTTTACTTTTAGGACTCATTTCTTTTGGCGAAAATAAGCCTTTGTGTTTTATCTGTCGCTGCAAATGATCAGTTTGTGTTTCTAATATTGGTTTTTCTTTCATTTTTACACTCTATAAAGATAGATAAGTAAAACAAAGAATACAAATTTTGATATCACTGGTTTTCACATTTTTAATTGTTGAACTTCACATTTATTCAATCAATACGTTTTTATTACGAAACGACAGTAATAAAATGTATCAACGTCATGTACAGTAGCAAACGTAAAGTGATTCACGTGGTAGTATAATAAGGTTTGCAAGAATCAACGGAAATGAAATTGATCGTTAAAGATTATTTTGAATACGTACTGTGTGTATCGAAAAAAGGTTCTCGTTATGCTTTGACCACAATCGGATTTCAGTTCTTATCTTGAAGTTGCATTTTAAATTTCACTGTATTTGACAATAAATCTAATTTAATTTTCATGAGAGGTAGATATATTTATCCGAGCTCTGTGTGGAATTAGACAAATTCATCTCATGAGATAGAAAGTTTGTAAGGATAGTTTCATTCCATGGAACGGAAATTTTCGGTAAATATTCCATGCCATTCCATTGAAAAAAAACTTTTTTTTAATTGTTTTTTTAATTAAGAACAGTACGACTGTTTTAAAATACACTAATGACCAAAAGTATCCCTTGGTCAAATCTCAGCCACTACCAGTAATTTTTGGTTAAGTTTATTGATTTTTCTTGAGAAAAAGAGTTAAGTTCAGATCGAATGATCCAAATCGAGGCTTCATATAAAAGGTACGTGATGATCTTTCTTTTTCTGACACGTTATTGAAAAGAAAAGTTTTTGATGATTAGCTTTCAAATAGAAGTTTAAAAAGTACTTATATTAACAAAAATTTTCTTTTCTTCAAGAAAAGAACAGCAAATAATTTCATAATTGAAAAAAAACATTTAATTTTTCTTCTAATTTTACAGCAATAATTATCTGATAAAATTCTGATTTTATAATTTTAGATTTGACAAATCTTACTTTGATAATAATCGATCAGCATGACAAGATGAAATTTTCAATCATTTGATACAAGTAGAAAATAGTCTTAGATTTTTATATTCCAAACAATTTAATAATTATAAATTTTGAATAAATTCATTCGTAGATATATTAAATCAGATAAAAGCCTAAAGCAATACTTTTTGTTAATCCTTATTTATGTGACAAAATTGCTAGTTTTTGACATAATATCGCTTGTTAAATTTTTTTAATAACGATTTTTAAGTTAGTTTTTATTTTTTTTTTGAAATAATATTGAAGAAAATTTGCCTTAGTTGAAAGATAAAAAGAAAGTGTTTTATATCTAATTATTCTTTATTAATACTTCATCAATTTATTCTTTCTAATATAATTAGAGTAGAATAGAATAGAAATTTGAAGGTACATAGATGTCTATATTTTACATAAGGTATTAAATGCACTGATTCGAATATTTGTCATAGAACGAAAGAAAATTTAGTTGAACGTCCTCTATACAGACTGACTAAAAGAAAAGAATATGAATAATAGTGATTTGAAATGTTTATTAATAAGATTTTTCTTTTTTCAGATAAAACATCAGAAGAAATTCTCAATTAGAAATCAAAGATCAAAAACAATATCCAAAACAACAATCTAAAACAGATAAAAAAACGAAAAAAAAACTTTAGTTAGTTTTCATGATGAAAAAAACCTATATGAAATATAAATAACTTGATTTCTATTTAGTATCAATTGGACAGCTGATCGACGGATAATTATGGGTTTTATATTACTAATATCAGGAATTGCTTTGTTTGCTCGGTTGATTATGATTCCCGATCTAAATTCATTAAAGAAGAAGTCTAAAAAAGAAACATCTTTCTGTATTACTTTCGCTGCTATGATAACAACATATACTGGTCTTTATGCATTCGGACCGCCCTGTGGACCGTTAATCGTGTCATCTTTAATATTAATTATAATGCTTGGTGTTACAACAACATATCCTGGTTTAATAGTGATACTCGAAGAAATAATCATAACCAGTGTACTTTTCAGTTTATCATTAGAATTTTTTATTGTTGGACTATGTTTTGGAGAAAATGATTGATACTCTTTTTAATTGTTTGTTTTTTTATTTAATCATGATTTTCTACAGAAGCTGATATTAAAAAAAAGACATTTTCTTCTATATATACTGATTTTAGACTCATTGAACACTTGTACTACTCAATATTAAACTTTCTTTTTATCGGTCTCTTGGCTGAATAGATTATGAACGAAATTGGAAAATTTTGGCAAAATTTTATCCCAAGAAAATATTTGCATGTCAATTGATATTCAACATTTAATAGTTCGAATATTATTGGAGTAGATTAGAGCTTTTCAACGAATATATTTTTAATAATAAAATCAAAATCTATTTTTTTTAATGAAAACAAAATAATTAATTAATATAATTTTATTTACTAAAGTACAATCAGATTCAGATTTAACTTTTTGTCAAAACGCATATTTGCTTTATTTATATAGCGATGGATTTTAAATAATATATTTAATTAAACATTAACACAGACTCATGTAATTTCTTAATAAACAATATCACTTTCATTTACATGAAACAGAGCTGAGCAAATACAAACACATCTTGTAAAATCAATTTCATATCATGTAAAGTCAAAAAAGCTTAGAATCCGAACATTGTAATCTCATGTACTATCATTCATAAAGACAAAAGGATAATTTTTCATGATATGTGCTCTATCTAGCCTACCATACTACCCGTATTACATTGAAGTTGTAAAATTATTCAAAAGACTTTATCCGTGCTTCACAATTGCTTTTCATTAGAAATGCGCGAAATATAAATAACCTCGAACACACATGTATACAACGTTTGAATCGCACATAAAGAAGAAAAAGATACACATCACTACATCTCGTTTATTTTGATTTCTACGGCATGGCAATGTAATATATGACTCTCAGTGAGGGTGTCGGTGAACATTAAAACAACAGATTCCTGTTAGAGAGAATATAATGATAGACTATCATCATATATCTCTCTATGTGAGGATGCCACGGAGCATAAACACAACACATCTCTGTATTTGAGGGTGTCACGGAACACGAACGCAACACATCTTTGAATTTACATGGCTTCAAGTTGACTTTACAGGTTTGGATTCTAAACTTTTTTGGACCTTAAATAAGGGGTAAATCATTTTTATCTGATTATCGGGTTTTGAATTACGATTTGCCTTTGTCGATTATATCGGTTGCCTTTGAAGTGTGTATGATTGCAATTTATCCAATTCTAGGTTTTGCTAGGGGTTATATTCTCTCCAGAATACAAGGTCGCTATATATTTGCGCAATCGTCTATTTCTTTATACTCTCTGGATATTGAAATCTTCTAACTTGATCTTTTGTCCCAGTTTTCTCCAAGCTTCTTGAAAAATTTTTTGCAAAGTCTTTTTGACATGTGACAATAAAACATGAGAAAATATTTCAAACCAACAATCAATCACCAAAAAAAGTGAACTAAGTGACAATAGTAATTCTAAATTTTTTATGACACAAGTAACGCTCGTCTAAAGACTTGCTCAGCTCTTTCTCGTAGAAATCGTGTTTCTAAACTACCATCAAGCTATTCATTTATAAAATCAAAAAACCGAAGTTAGATTCAAGTTCTTCGACCTGAAGTGTCTTTGACCAAACTTCATAAACACAAACCGTTTTTGTTAAAAATTTATCGTTTGTTTAACGAATTGAGTTTCAAAAAATTTTTAGAAAACTGACTTCAGATGTGAACTCCTCGTCCTCGATTACTCTTTGGTCAACCCTTATAAAAAAAAATCCCTTTTTTACCTTTACGTAAGTTTTGGGCCAATTAGTGAGATGTGGACATACAAGCAAGCAAACAAACAATTTATGTTTGTAAGACTCTTCTCTACGAGAAAGAGAATGTTTTTATTTGAGTAAGTGATGAACATTCAGTAAAATAAATATAGCTTGAAAAAAAACTTCTTGCGACACATAAACTTTTAGAGTGTTATCTATACTATGAGCAAAATATGAGCTACAACGAAAGTTATTAGTTAGAAAGGTCCCTTCTTCAATAAAAAAAAAAAGAACGAGAGTAGAATGATATAATATGTAGACTCTTAAAAAAGTCATAGAAATATGTATAAATTTTTAGTATAGATATTGATCGTTTGTAACATTAAATCTACAGATGTCCTTGTTATCACAGAATTAAATTGTTGTGAAATACACTTATCATTGATTGGCTCTTCTCTGGTCTTTTAATTCTGTCATGTACTTTAAATGATCGATCTGGTAAAATAGATATGACCTATATTTGATTCAAAGAAGATATTAAAAGATTTATTTAAATAAAAAAAGATGGAAGAAATACTTTTATATCAAATTCCATTTTCACATTTTTGTGATAAAGTTCGATGGGCATTAGATTTTTATTCTATACCATACAAAACAATTAATTACAATGGTCCTCAAACATCAGGTCTTGAAAAAGCTCCAAAAACATTACAAAAATTAACACCGATTATAGAAGATCCAAATAATGAATCATTATTTATTTCTGATTCAACACCAATTTTACTTTATCTTGATAATCGTTATGGAAATGAAAAAAAAAACATTATTTCCTCAAAATATGAATATTGAAAAAGATATTATTATTCAATATTGTTTAAAATTAGATAGTCAATTAGGTTTATATGCTCGACGTTTAGCTTATCTTTATGTAATCAGTGAAAAACCATCTATTCTTTCCGTTTTTATTGATAGAAATTATGATAAAATATCATGTGATGATTGGAAATCATATTTTTTTGGTTTAATGGGTTCATGTATGGTTATTGCACGACTTGGAATTTCTCGTATAAAAGAAGAAAATACTTTTGAAAAAACAATATGTCTTTTAAATGAAATTCAACAAGATATAAATGGAAAAAAATATTTATTTAATAATCAATTTACAGCTGCTGATTTAACATTAACTTCATTAATTCAACCTCTAAGATTTGTACCATCTTTATTTATAAAATATAAATCAATATTTCAATATTGTGATTATATTCGAGAACATCATGATCCAAAAAAATATCAAGATTCTAATGTAGAACGTTTATTTAAACAAAGATCTCAAAAAAATCAATCAAGAATTCGAAATGTAATTTGGTATATATTTTATATTTTATTTTTTCCATTACATTTTCTTTTCATGATTAATACAAAGAAACCATTATTACAATATCCATCAGTAGATTCAAATGTCAAAGCACATAATGATGTTCAAGTATTGAAAAGAAAATCAATATTTAATACAATAATCTTTTTTATCAAACATTTTTACCATTTATGTTTTACTTTACCAAAACAAATGGAATTTGTTAATAATCAAGGAAAGAAAATTTTAGATGATAAATATCATTAATAATGATATTTTATGAAACATATATTGATTTTTTTTAACTTGTTTTGTCACTAACTATAAGATTTGATTAAGTAAAAATTATATTTTTAAAAAAAACAAAATAAAATGCTTTTCAGCAGGGTATTTGATCGAGTACCTAAAAGTACTTTCTAGTATGATGGTATCTACCTAACGTATGTATTGATTCTATACAACAAATATTTCATTTATAATCAGCAGATATATTGAAATCATTGTTCATTTGTCAACATTTCGATTGATAAACAAATAATTTAATAGTAATCAGTGTACATCTCTATTGAAGAGATCTAGACAATTTGAACTATTCTATGATTTTAAATAACTTCTTGAAATGATATTCAATCAAAAAGTGACAATAATTAATTTTCATTTATTAATTTTTCTTCAATCGGAAAATTATCACATTGATAAAACAAAAATATTATTGAAAGTGAATAATATCTTTGTTAGCCTTTGATTATATATTTATAAACAAATTCAAAAATTAGTATTATGATCTTTCACCATCTGAATTTGGACAATATTTATTTAAAGAAATATATGTTGAAGTATATTTAATTGATGTTAAATTTTTCCAGTAGACATCTTTTTATTTTTTTAAATTTAGTATTTTGATCGAAATGACATTATTGTTCAATACCCATGGTATTTTCTTTGTTAACACGTGAATTAAATCATCATTTGTTATATATATCCTTCGTTTTGCCTAAATCTATTATAGAATATCAAGTTCTTTCCAATTAATTATTTCCACCATGTTTGTAAAATAAAGGCAGTAACATTTTAGCGTATATTGTAAATGTAATTGATAAGTATATTTTTGTATTGTCAATGGAAAATGTACAATAAAATGCATAGTAAAAAATAATTCTGCCACAATTTCATAGGAATTTCGATGATTGTACAATATCTTAGTTATTACTTACTAAATTACCTGTAGAAATATACGATTATTCGCATCCATATAGCATACGTTTACAAATAATTCAATTTGATAAAAAAAAAAGGGAATGCAACATATTCGGTTGATTGTCTTAGTCTTATTAAAAAGGATGGTCTTGCTGGTTTTTGTTGATCGAATGCGATAAGCTCGAATTTTTTGCTGAATTAAAAGACCAAACAGAGTGGTTATTTAATCGAATAAATGCTGATACCTGTCTTTGTAACATATTGAAACATTACTCTCTGTTAGGAATGATCTATGTAAACAGTTTTTCCTTGAAATTAACATGCCATCTTCTTTCTTCTTCAATTATTCACTGATGCTCTTTGTTGTTCGAATTTGCCATAGTTTTTAAAGTGTATCAAATATTCCACACGATCGTCTAAGATCGGTGTTAATCAGTTCAGTCGATACGTTCCTTTCAAATTTGCATTTATCCCCGTAATTTAACTGTAGAAGGAACCTCTCAATTACTCATCGATTATGTTTGTACTACTGAAGTGTATCGACAAGGTTACATGTACTTTGGTGAATTATATTTATAATTGAGTAAAAAAATGCTTGTGGCAACAATTATGCTTTGAATTAAAAAGATCATAATATCTATGACATTGTGTCGTACCACTCATACTCTAGTACGATGAAAAATAAAATGGAACTGTTATTTCAGACTGATATTTTACTAACAACAACAGACAGTTTGATCGAAATAATATTCAAAATATAATGCAGCTCAGAAATCTTGCTTAAGATAATTTCTATTCCTGATTTTTTTAGAATAAAGAAGAAAATATTTAATAAAGGATTGCGACGTCATTTGGACTTGAACATGCTCGATTCTCGAATCTAACTATAGAAGAAGCAATGTCCGATAAGGAATGAAAAATATAAATATTAAAAAATAATTTAACATTAACCTCTTTTAAAGAGTAAAGAACAGTTACATATTGATGAAAATAAAATTAAGTTGAACTCAATCGAACCTAGATTCAAATTCGTAAAAATATAAACCAATAGCTATCTTATAGGCCAATAGAAACTTACATCTAAAGTAACTTTGATATTTCTCTATCCAAAATATCCTCGAAACAATCAGAAAATAGAATTTGGATTTGATACAATTTCATTCTTAGCTGATTGATATGAAATAAATTTGACAAATCCAATAGTACAAATAAATATAATATCTATATTTATAATATTAATTGAACGTTAAAGATATTTACATCATTCATTATAAAGCTACCATCTATCACTTGTTGTGCTTGTACATTGCATACAAGCAACGATCGTTTCGTTTTTGTGATCAATTGGGATTCAAATATACTTAGTATTTAAGTTACAAAGTCATTCAATAGTACAAGATTCTTGTCAGCGCATTTGGATAATTGTTTATAATTACGGAATATAAATCAATGATCAATCAGTTGATGTGCTTTTGGCTAATTGCACTTTATCCACTGGAGTAAGGAAAATCTTCAACGCACATTAAAATAATGATGTTTTTTCTACATACAACAAAAACCTTGAAGTATTTAATTTTGTGTTTGAAAATGAAATATTATTATCATGAACGATGAAACTACGAATAATTGGTTTATCAACTATCAAAACATATAATTATCTATAATGAGATAGTTCAATTCAATACAAAATGATAGACGAAGAAAATGATATAATTTAGTTCAATAAACCGATATGAGATTGATCAATACTTGAAAGATAAAATGGGAATGATAATGTTAACAAGAAATTTTAGTTTGTCTTGTATATATCTTGTCAGATCAAAAAAATAATATTTCGTATGTTTTAAACGTATACTATTTTCTATAAGTAAAACTAACATTAATGTTTCCACCCTCAAGATTCATATTGTTAATAACTACTAATCAATCATTTAGTTTCGAGTTCATCAAACATTTTAAATCTATATACGGCCAATCGATGAAAATTTGTGTAAAATAATTTAATGCAATATTAAATCTTTTTTTTCAGAAGAAAAATGTAAAAATTACTTTTTTTCCATGAAAAATTGAATTCGAAACGGAATAATAAACGAAGTCTAGCTTTGATTTTTTTTCCTATAAAAATACAAATACAAATGCTGTGATTATAGTTGCTGTTTAGTCTTTTTCTTTCCACGTGTCATCATATCAACAGCAATGAAACAAGAAAAAAAAGTACTTCAACTTGTTTGAGACAATAAACAAATAAAAATTTTTTCTTTCTGCAAACTGACGATACATCATAGAACTTTATGATTTGCATTGTTTTCAACATTTCTTATCGATGTTTTTACAAGGTGAGGTAAAAAAAATATATTTTCGAGTCGAAACTCTATTTGAATCTTAATTTCGCCCCATTACCTCTTACTATATAAATCATGTATAATTTCAAATATATTTTTGAGCAGAAAACAATCTTTCGAAATCTGTTGATTATTTCTGAAAACCAAAAAATAAATGACTTTATAGAACGTAATTAGTTTGCATTCCGTTAAGAAATATATGTTACTAATTATACCCTGTGCAAATTGCACGGTTTTTTCGGTTGTAGGCGAGGTACGCTTATCATGTTCTGGCCCAAATATGCCCATGCTTCATCCGAATAGTAGCAGAAAGATTTCTTGCTCAAATTTGATTGGTCGAAAAAGTTGACCAATGGGAGAGGGACCAGACGTGATAATCGACATTATTTTATATATACATAATGAGTGTCGATTAAAGGTTCAGTTTTTAAAGATATTGATTTTCAATTGATGCTTTCGAAGTTTTTAATGAATAGAACCTGTTTGATTAACTATTGATCATCTCTTTCATTGTAGTTTATCTAACAATCTGAACACTCTTAATGAGTAGGCGACATAACGCCACAGCGTCATCAACGACAAATGAATCTACTTATAACAATCCAAAACTTGAAAAAGAAATTTCACGATGTAGTTCCCATTCTTGGATTGATCTTTCTGATCAAAAATTAACCGATCAAGACACAGAAATAATTACCAAACAAGCAATCATCAAAAAACAATGTTTAAATCTCAATTTGCGTTACAATCAGATTACATCGGTTGGTGCCTCTATCTTAGCTGGTGCATTACAAAATAATACAATACTACGAATTTTATATCTTTCATATAATCAGATATCTGATATGGGTGTAAAGTATCTGGTCAATGCTCTCTCAACTAATACGAGTCTTATTGAACTTCAACTTGGACACAATGGTATTACAGACTTAGGTGTCCGAGATTTATCTGAAATGCTCAAAACTAATCGAAGCTTAATTCATCTTGGTCTACCTGGTAATCGTATAGGTAATCCAGGAATTGAACTCTTATCTGATTCTCTTACTCATTATAATACACATCTTGAAGTTTTGAATATTCAAGAGAATGAATTAGTAACTAGTGAAAGTGTTGAATTCCTTGTTAACATTATCAAACATAGTCAAGCATTGAAACAACTTTCTGTGAGCCAATGTCATTTATCAGAAACAGCCATTAAACGACTTCAACAAGCAAGTAACGAAAAACATTCTTTCGTGCTTGGTGTTTGTTAATAAAAAAAAAAACATTATTTTAAATAAAAAAATTTCCAATTAAAAATAGATTTATAAACAACTTATTTATCAACCAATGTGCTTCAAAAATATAACCCAAAAAAATTTATTGTTTTTCTTTTGTATTACTTATCAATATTTTGTAATTTCTGATCATAATGAGAAAAATAAAAGTTATAATTTACAACATTTCTCTAGGGTTATTGGATAATCACATTCATAACTGGATACTTTGTCAGTAATCTAATTAGCAAATGTCATAACAGATGTTGATATCAAATTTGTTGTTTTGATGTTATATGTTTTTATAACAAGTTTGATTGGTTTTTGTACTATTTTTTTTTGACATACAATCGATGCACATAACAATAACGATAATAATACGTGTCATTAAACCAAATGATTGTATGAGATTTGGTCAACAATACATTTGCTTCTATGGACCATCTCTATTGGCAATAAATTGCCGTAGTTTCGATATGATATAAAAGAAATTCGTGTGTCCAATGCAATATTTCTTTTAGTTACCTGAAATATGGTTTCGCATGATTAACAATGTGAGTCATTTTTATAGATGGAAATCTATCCTCAAATAACTTGGTTTTAAAGAAAAACATTCTTTTGTCATCTGCTCAACAAAAACATTACTCTACCAGAAAATTTTCCTATTTGTTTTTTTTTGACTTATGACATTAGTTATTGTAATTCTTGGTTTCATATCCATACATCTAACTAATCCCATTGACCGGCAACGTAAGAGAAAGAAAAAAAGCTCTACAGAAAATCATCATAGCTATTAAGTGTATATAAATCTTTGAAATAGTTAGCGATACACAGTCCAACATTGCATTTCGTACATTGATAGTGCCTATCACTTCATTCTTTCGCACGTCATTCAGTATTACTGCAAAGATAACATCGCCTTCGGGGAGTCTGGTTGCTTTCATTTGGAGGAATTAAAAACGAAAAATGTCTGATAATCATTCGTAGTGGATGAGCACTCAATGGTTCCCCAGTATGCGACCTCTTGAAGCCGAACTTTGAAATGAGATCTCGAATAATTTTCAATTTAAATTTGGAAAGTTGGAAGTTTTGATATTCCATATCTTGAAATAAAGTATAATTATGGCGAATTAATGAATCGATTATGTGAGAAAGGAATTTTCTAAACTTCATCTACATAGTTGCTTTGTCTATGATATTTCTGTTTTCATTGTATTCTTTTATACATAATGGCGTAAGAATTTTTTTTTTTCTTTTAATATCATTGAGAAATCATGTATGATTAATAACATTAGTACATCTCTTTTACCAAAAACCAGAATGGTTCTGCTTAACAATACCATAGGCATCAGTTGAACATTCATAGAGTCTTAAGTTATAATGGACCTTGAATACCAACTATCAATGCAAAGAACATGACCTTTATCAAGATACTTTTTCATTAATGTCATAGTTATCGAACTAGCGACACTAGATTCTGAGGTTCTAATTATTTCTTTAGTACCTTCAATATAGATTATGAAATCTGAAACGTATCTAGTTAAACAGTCACATATAAGAAATAATTTCATTCCATATCGATTTCTTTTCGAAGAAATATACTGATTGAATTTCAGATGACCTTTCAAAGCTACCATCCTTTCATTAACGCATAAATTTTGATATGGATAAAAACTGTTCGCAAGTTTTCTTTTTCCGTCACATAAAATCGAGTTTATTTTACGCAGTGAATCGTCTTCTAGTTGCTTTATATCGTCACTAAAATATAGATATCTTGATGTAGTGATGTATCAACATTGTGAGACGAATTCATTGAAAGTAAGTGTATTAATAATCTATCAATTGACCAGAAATTTCCTAGTTGATTCTTTTTTGTGAAAGACATCAACATTATTTTTGTTAAAATAAAGTACAAATTTATCTGATCAACGATCGTTCTTATCAAGACTTTGCCAATATATAAACAACAAAAGCCTATAGAAGTGTTACCTTTCAATTTTCATGGATCTATCAATGCATAGCCACTGTCACTAGAACTCTATAGAATGAAGGAGATGTTGGTTGCAAGAAGTCTTTGAGCCTGTTTCAACTTCCGATTTTGATTTAGAGTATGATAAATTTTCATCGACTTCTATATCTAAAAATCGCCGTGTAGCCATGTTCACGAAAGAAATACATCAAGTTCCAATATACTGTTATGCATATTTTAATTACTATTTATTCAGAATCTTGCAATTTAAGACGAGTCAAAAAAAGTAACGAATTAAAAACTGAAGTATTCATAAAAATGATGGATATAGACATTTGACTTTGACAAGAAAGAGCATTTTAAAATATATTCGAGTAAGACAGAGAAAGAATAAAATATAACCAAATATACAACAACCTGATTGTTCTCTATGCACATTCTTTTTATCTAGGGCACGACTTTAGACCATACCATTATGAAATGATAGTATTACAAGGTTCGGTCGTCTAGGATTTATTTCCATGCAAACAAATCTAAAAAACAACATGCACACATATATGCAATGGTGACAGTTAAAAGGTTAAAGGTTGTACTAACAAGTTTTTCCTTGCTCTTTTTTAATCAAAGACACAAAATATAAAACTTATATATTCATATTTAAGCATGAATGATCTTTGCTCTTTGTTGACTTTTGTAACGATAACAAAAGAAAAATAATATTAAACAGAAATCAATATGAGTTTAAATTTTACTTGAAAAAGAGCAGTACAACTCATTAATAATATTAAATAACTATACAAAAAAAAAACAAGTTAAATATTATTAGTCCTTGAAGATTATAGATTAATCATTTTATTACTTGATTATAATTTGTTGGCAAGAGTACATTCATTGGTATAGCTCTTGGTTGATTTCCTATTGGATTAATAATTCTTTGGTGTCGTATTCGAATAATTTTTTTTAATAATAAAATAAATTCAATTCTGTAAAGTTGTGCTGTTAGAATATATAAAAAAAATGGAGTGATACATGATATATATACAGGAATTTTAAATATAATAAAAAGAAAATAATATATAATAGTTAATCGAAATGGTATTGGTATAATTAACATGAAAAATAATGTAAGAAAAGGTAAACTTAATATAATATGAGTAGATACTTGAACAATAAGCATTCGAACAAGTTGTCTTTCATTACGACGATAACGAAAAATTCTTAGACGATTTCGATTTAATTTATTTATATTATATATTGTTAACATACCAAATAATATTAATAAAAAAGGTGATATGATAGCATATATAATAACTTCAATAGTAAGAAATATTTTATTAAAAAGACTATCTGATTTACTTGTACATCCAATTACATCATCATTATATGCATCAAACATTATTGCACTTCCTGATATAAATATAGAAATTATTATTAAAACAATTAATATTAACCATCGAGCATTTCGAATATTACTTAATCTTCGTCGTTGAACATTTAATGAACTAGATAAATATCGATCAATTGAAGCAAGTATTAACATAAAAACAGATATATATGGACAAAGATTAAGAAAATAACTTATTAATTTACAAAAAAAAACTCGAATATCGAACTAAATCAATATCATAACCATCTAATAATAAATTGTATGTTATACAAATACTTAAATAAAATAGATTATTAATTGACATTGTTACAAAATAAAGTGAACATCCAAAATGTTTTAAATTTGATCTTCTTAATATAATTATATTTAAAAAATTGGCTATTACACCTAAAATAATAATTACTGGAACAATTGATCGTGTTACTTGTACAGCGACTTCCATTAATGAATAATTCATGTTATCTTCTTTTTTTTTCCTAATTAATATTTGTACACAATGATAAATTTTAATTGTTAACTATCTTTTAAAATAAATATTTAATATTTCATCTTTCATAAAAAAGAAAGAAACTTAGATTAATTCATTAGAATATTTTATATCAGAAACGGGCCAGTCAAAGTCATTTTTTTAATATGAAATAAGCAAACATGATTTCAAACTAAGTCAAGACAATATTCATTTATTTATGAGAAGATTAATATATAACGCTTCCATTATTTATATTAAAAACAGAGATAAATCTTCAACATGATTATCAATGAAAGAACAAAAAATAAATATCTTAAGTTAATTCTACAATAAATATACTTTTAATACAAACAAGTAGATGTATTTTCGTTAATTATTTTAGTGCAGAATGAGATAATTAATATAAATTGAGAAAGCTATTCATGAATTTCAACATAAATTAGTTTTAAGAATACTTGGTTTTTAATTTATATTTTTCAATACTTTTCAGTCTAGACACAAAAATTGAAGTGCATAAAACACCTATATATATGTATATCTCTGTACTTCATTTGTCCATCTCTAAAAATTAAAAACATACATAATGCTTTCTGAGAAGTTATTCTAGTAAAAAAAGTCTCTTATTTTCATATTAAAAAGTGAATAAAAAGAAAGTAGATCTTTTTCTAGATATAAAATGAATAATATTTTAAGTTTATCTGACGTTTTTTTTTAAATAATATTAAAAAATGACATATACTTAATTAGTTAACAGAAATTTTATTTTATATAATCTCAATTCACTGTCAGATTTTAGAATAACAGCGAACAATTGAGTAATCAAAATTTAAGTTATCGTTTTCTTTAGATTGAATATGTTTGGACTGATAAGAGGTTAAACAAAAACATACTTGTAAGAAACCCAAATCATCTATTTAGTTTTTCATATTTTATGATGCATCATGATTCAAATATCTTTGAAGTTTACTGAAAGTGTTTAAACTCTTGGATATTCTTGATAATGAAAAATTAACGACAATCTCTTTTATTGAATGAAGAGGAGTTTCAATAGATTATTGAAGTATATTCAATATTCTCATATAATTATATTATCAATGAATTAAGCTGAATAATCTGATCTCAAACTATCTGTTTTTATGTGAAAATTCACATCATTTTTAAAGAAGAGTAATCACGGCATGCATTTACTCTCTTGTGTTGATTTGATACATTTCGTTGCTTCTTTTTATTTCTCATGAAATCAATTTAATACCAAAATTTTATTCATATTTAAATAATCGATTTTAACCAATGAGTGCTCGAATAACATGCTCACGTTAAAAAGATGAATTTTCCCTACTGTCATTTTCTTTTCTACTTATTACTTTCTTATCAAGGTGAATTGGTCTTGTCCTATACTCTCATACTGGTTCTTTTTTTTAACTCTCCTTGTTTGCATAATAATATACATTATCGACAGTAATCGTATACCTTCTTAACTTACATTTAAAGGAGAAACAGCAACGATAACATCATTCAAGCATGATGGGAAAAGAAAAGAAGCGTATTTATGACGTCAGAGCAACCAAAAAAAAATCCTATTAAAAAAGCAACGATAACATCATTCAAGCATGATGGGAAAAAAAAAAGAAGCGTATTTATGACGTCAGAGCAACCAAAGAAAGCCCTATTAAAAAAGCAAACGACAAATCATTATTGACTCATACCTTTCATTGCGCAGTAAACATAGACATATTTTTGTTTTGGAAAATTTTGATAAGCATTTGAATTATTTGCATTGAACAATTTTAACAACTAGAAACACAAGTAAGTTTTCCTGATTTATTGTTTAAAATCAAACACCAAAAACTAACAAATAATTATGACGTCTTTTCTCCAATATTAGGCTTCTTCTAATTTCATTGAGTACTACTTCTAGGCAAAATATGAGCCTTAATGGACGTTATCACTTAGGATAGTTTTCTAGTTAGCTAAACTATAAATCTTATGAAATAATTTCCTCCATGAAAGGTATAGCTTAGGTAATGAGTTATATGTGCAACAAAACAAAATTTGAATAAAACGTGATGCTATTTTTTTTATGCAGCAAAGTTGTTGTGACGGAATCACGTTTGAGTAATGATCATGTATTTCAACTTCAATTTACTTCGAAAATATATAGAGAATTTCATAGAATAAACAATCTGATATCATACATGAAAGAACAATGAAAAAAATAACACTTCAGACAATAATTATGATAACGCAAGAATTTATTTCGAAAGTATCAATTATATATTATATACTGAGATTTAACAGACATTGCACGCAAGTCACAACCAATTCTGACAGAGCTTAGATCGGCCGATCTTACCAATATGGATGTATAGAGGACCACTTATTTTATAGTTGCACTCTTTGGTTTTCGAAACAAGTAAAACTTTAAGCGATCGAATTTCGAAGTTATGAAAAAAATCTTTTCTTGGGTAAAAGTCGTATTCGTTTTTTCCGATATCATCTTCATATAATCTGATATGTTTATTAAAAAACAAAAGAGTGCTACTATAAAATAAGTGGCCTTTTATAAATTGCAGAACTTTTCACCGTGCATCTTGTGGTATATTTGGTTTTTTAATACAATGCTTTAAACTATAATATAGAATGATAAAATGAAATTCAAAAGTGCCTCATCCATTACGATCTAAAATAACCAGTTAGGTGTCAACAAAAATAGTTTTTATCAAAATTCTACTACTATAGTATTGGATGAATAGTAATCAAATAGCATAGAAGAATGGAACAAAAGATGCTCTATCTTGTTAAAAAAAGAAAGAAAAATTTTTCGAGCTTTCTATAAGCAAAAAAAGTGCCGTTGCCACTACTTTTGGAATGGCCTATGTAATATAGCTGATTCACTCAATCAGAAATTTCAAATGTCATTTATAAATCCATTAAGAGATTGAACAATCCGTATATCTAGAAATTTCGTGAAATGTATCTTAGTTTCCCACAAAACTCAGGTGATTTTCTTACCAATCAATAGATGCTTATAATTTATATTCAATATTTTCCCTCACATTCTATTCATTCTAATCAACTTTTTCACTGCATACGCAAAAAAAATTAAACAGATATGTTTTTTTTTTGAATGATTGTAGTAATAGAATTTATTTCTCTAATTCACAGGACAGTTTATCGACAAAAGCTTGTGGCTTGTTATTCCAAAGTCAACATCATAACTTGATACAAACACTATAGAACTGGTACACAAAAATACAGAATGAGTCGATTTACCGAGCATGATACGAATAACAAAAAACTTACACCTATCAGTGGTTACTGGTCTTATCCACTTGTCTCCCTCGAGCAAGCATTGGAACCCATCTTGCCTCAAATAGATCAATTAGATCGTTCCATTAAGGAAGCTAAAAAATATTGTCATTATCCATCAGAACATGGTCTCACACGCGATGAATCAGCTGCTCTCCTTTTATACACGATGGAAGGAGGTGAAAATAGTTTCTATCGAGCACTCAATCGAATATTGCGAGAGGAAGACCGAAGTAAAGTCAAGCCATGGTTTCCTTTTCTGAAATTATTTGATACAGCACTCAATAAATTACCTAACGTGACGGGATGTGTTTGGCGAGGTGTGTGCAATAGGGTTATTAAGGATTATCAGGGGAACGAACTGTTGACTTGGTGGAGTGTAAGTTCTTGTTCATTATCGGTTAAGGTCGTAGAAGAATTTATAAGCATCGAAAAAAACTCTACTGTCTTCATGATCGAAATTATACATGGGAAGGATATTTCTCGCTATACTATTTATCCTAATGAGAAAGAAGTAATATTGGGAGTGGGCACTCAATTACGTGTGAAAAACGATGCATTTAAGCATGCTGATCTAAATATTGTACATTTGGCTGAAGTGGATGACACAAGTGATGATGAACAAATAATGCCAGAATTATTCAACGCAAGTGCTTTGGGTAAGGAACACATACATTTCTATTGAAATATCAGATTCATAATGCTACACTACGTTTTGACGAAATGGGTAAAAATAGATCTTCATGCATTTTTAGAATCTACTAACGTCTATTAAGAATGAGAATGTCAGGTTTTGATCAGTGTTGAAATCAAATTCGATTTGTTTTTTGAGTTTTTAATAAACTTAAATATGTAAAAGAAATTCACTTTTTTATTGCAAACTTTCAACACTTTCCTAGTGTCATCATCAGATAATATGACACTTACAAAAAAGTTCGAAAATATATTAGTTTATACAGAGTGTCTCCTAAGTACGGAAACAACATAAAAAAAAATGATTGAACATTTCTATTGTGACTCTACCAAACAGGCTTATTTTTTTTACCAAGAATAGAGATATGTTTACATTCCAAATTTAGAGGGCAAAGTTAGTGGGAATCTTTGTTAAGTATAACTATTGATCTCAACAAAAGAATTTTACTTTTTCATAGATAAAAAAAGAAAAACATGTATGTAACAAAAATTCTCACTAATTTTATCTGTATGAATTTGGAATGTGAAAACACCTCTATTTTTAGTAAAAAAAAAAAGAGTTCGTTTAGTGGAATCATAATAGAGATATTCAGTTTTCTTTGGTATATTCTCGAAGTTTATTGTAATAGCATCATATTGCCTGATGATAACAATAGGAAAGTGTTGAAAGCTTGCAATAAAAACAATGAATTTCTTTTATATTTTCATATTTTTATTTAAATGCTGAAATATTTCGAAATTATGTTCACATATAGAGATTAATAGAATGCGTAGGTATATACAAGACTATAACAAAAGCAAAAAGAAAAACTTCTTATGAACTTACTCCAGGAAGCTTGAAACAGATCTGATGAGAGAACCACCCAAGGTGATTATCCACTTTTGAATTGAAACTCTGCATAAGGTAGAATCCAATGAGATATGAGAAATCTCAAAAGGATAAGTATTCATAGGTCTTCTTCACAAAGTTACATACGTTTTATTGAAATTTTAGTCTATACTATTGTATGCACTAATAAAAACCGATGACATTATTTTGAATTGGTATTGTGTCCCTAGGTAGCTTTAATAATAACTTGAATGATTTTTTTTACGAGATTATTGACACAAGACATTTTGGAAAACACTTAACCCACGATTTTTTAGAAGTGCCATATCATCCTGGACGGTTTTGAAGAATGAGTTTTCGGTGAATAATATTATACATTTTTGAAATGTAATGAAACAAAAGAGAACGATAACTTCGCATATAGTTGAATGGCTAAAAGCGTCGATAACGCGACGCGGATTCGATTCCTGTGTGGAACGTTAGCTTTTTTCTATTCTGTTGCATTGTTTTTCATTGATTTTTGTCAAAAAAATTTTTGCTGAGTCGAAGGTACCTCTCTCAAGATCTCAACGGAGACGGGAGTAACTGACCACGCTGATTACAAATATGTTATTTTTATTCACCGAAAACTCATTCTTCAAAACCCCTCCGGGATGATATGGTTACGAGAAGCCGTAAGAATTTCTTCTGTAGGATTATTAGAATTTATTAATTGTATCAAAATTTTTGTCCATCCTCATCCTTAAGATAGTGCAGAATTTATTTCACAATGTTTAGGAATTTTTAAAATGAATCTAAATAACTCCTCTCGATAGCTGCCTATACTATGAATAGTAATATTCAATAATAGTTCAAGTCTACTTGTCTGCCTTTTTATCTAGCATTAAGATTCGCATCGGAATGCTTCAATTGCATATGCTAACAAGCAATACCTTTTTATTTTTTTCATAATACATTATAAAAACACTATGATAAAAATCCTCAGTTAATATATTCTCATAGTGAGTAGTGAACAGTGATGGGTGTATTTTCTTGCTAGTATGTGTAATGTTATTATATTGAAAGTTATACAGAAAAAATTGAGTAGAGAAATGAATATTGTCAGAGATATCTGTAACATTAATACGATGATCAACGAAAGTTTTGATGTGATGAGTGGAAATCATTACTATTATGTAACATACTTCGTATGATAAGCGTTTGCATGTGAGGTATGAGATCGAATACTCGTATTTTTTGTTCCTTGATAACATAAACTTTGAGATATAAATAAGAAAAAATATAATCATTGTGTTCTCCATCAGAAATCATCTAGATCTAGTAATCGAAACTATGTTACAATGTGAACTATGGGATCACGGTAAAGGAATATCTAATTAGTTTGGATTTTTAAAAGATGAATCTTTCTGCAAGTCGTTTTTGAATGACTCAGACTGATTCTTTTATGAAATTATCGATCTCATAGAGATCTCCCAACTTTGTAAACTTAGTTCTAAATTGTTGTCTTTCTTGGAAGAAAATTTATTCTGAAAAATCAGACTTTAATCAAAAATCGATATTTTTAAGAGAAACGGTGCATAGAACTGAAATTTCTGATAAAGGTACATGTTTGGTAGTTCTAGCTTCGGTGAAAATTTAAGAAGTCTATCTCATTTCAATCACAATTTATGAAGTACCAAAGTTGCCTAAAATGTACATTTTTGTGTCTTTTGGACAGTTCATAAAATTTCAAGAGTTCAATTTTTCGGAGTAAGTTTGGTCGCCGGTTACATGGGATGGCTTATAATGTTTATTCAATTCATTTGCCAGAAGTTCTACTCATACTAATACAGTTTCAAGGCAGTAAACATAATAGAAAAAAATCATGAAGAAAGGTAACTTTTCTTTTTTATATAAAGCAAAAATATTAGTTTCTTATGGGTACAGCTACAACCATCTGACGTAACACTAATTATTATAGAAGCTTTTAATTGCAAAGAGTAAAAATGATAAAAATCAAGCATAGGTTTTATTTAATTGTCACAGTTGTTAAAACCCTCTCAAAATAGGATTATCGAGCAATTACAGGATATTGAATCAAAATTTTCCATACATATTGAGAGTATCCAGTCACACACAAAAAAATGTTTGCCTCCATACCTCTCGAAGCTATAACATCTTTAGTATATATTTTGTATGTATGTTAGAGTCTTTCGCATTTGCAAAAGCATTCGGCTGTCTCAAGGAATAGAGTTAATCTATTTATTATTCTAACGAAGACACTTAGGGCTATTGACTGTCATGACCGTCTTTTTCAATTTTCTGTCTCTAAACTTTAAAACATCTGTCAAATCAAAATCCTTAGTGCAACAGTGAAATTTTATAGAAATGACTAAATTTTGGTACAATGATAGCATTTCTTTTCGGCTAAGCCTCGTTTTTAGAAAAGGTCACACGAGTCATCAGTCATGACGGTTAGTTTGAAACTGAAAATCTTTCACTTGATGTCTTATTCTCATAGAATGGCGTTGGAAGTGCGTCATCGAGTAAGTAGTCTGAAAAAGATTCAATTTTTTTATAACAAAAAGCTAGCTTTTTAGGATATTCACTTTCTTAGATAGGTGAACTTTCAAAGCTGCATAATTTGTAGAAATACAAATTTCAAAAGTCGATTTTTGACGACACCCAACTTTTTAAGGGATGCTTAAATAAGTCATTTTCTGTTGTTCCTGTTGGTATCGGGCAAACATATATTTTCTTTTTTTTCTTGAATTTTGACTAAATCTTCTATAAATTTTGATTGCTAGTCAGCAATAGTTATTTACATGCTGCCGAAAATTGATCAAGTCTACTTTGATTTCCCAGAGAAAATAGAGAAATGGTAAAAAACCATTTCATCGATAAAAGAACATCGGCCAAGCTTACTTAGTTAGGGCATCTAAGTTATCAAAAACAACCAAAAGTCATTTAGTTATGTCAATGTAAAAGTTGAGAAACGATATGCATACTATGCGTCACTAACAGTGCCAGGTTCTGCACGAAGAAGAGAAGCAATATGTATAGTTCAAAACGTGTCTTCCTACAACCAGATACAACTTATTTCAAGATCATCGCCACTCTTCTTTCAAAATATAAGCTGAATACGACCCCTTTCAAAAATATAGGACGATTACGATGCCAAGATCTGCGCAAAGTCAAGTTCCCTAACATGTCTTGTTCAAACGTTATAAGATTTTCCTGAGAATTCTGACATTGGCTAGATGACTTCTAACTACCCAGAAACAAATCAAGGTACGGAAAATCGACCAATTATGCTGCGCTGATTGGTGATGCTTATTTTTAGTTTTGAAAATGATCCCAGTTCAACAAATTAAAATTTCTAAAAGCCCAAGATTTCGGTGCGATATAGCAAATAACGGTGTATACAGTAGATATGCTAAAAAATTTAGATTTATCAACTTTTAGTCGTTTTCAAAACTAGAAATATATAACACTATTCAAGTAAGCATGATCGACTACCTTTTAAGGCTTTCAGGAAAATACATATAACTCCTGTACAGAATATGTTAGCAAGCTTGGCTTTGAGTAAAATGAAAGAAAGCAACTTTGTCTAATGAATAATTAGGTTGAAAGTCAAAACCAAACGGAAAATATTTTCAGGATATCGTCCATAACGTTTTCACTAAAAATCCAACTGATTCATCAATTGCTTGGTCAATGAAATTTGACATGTATTTATTGCACAGATATCACTCTTTTGAGTAGTGAAAATTGTAGATCTCTATCTTACTCGTATCAAAAGTTATTCAAAGGAGTACCCATTTCTCTTCTATACTGAAATGGATATTAGTTCAAATTTGGTTGCATTAGTTGACTGAAGCGATTTACAGAGAGAGGGTAAATCTCCTACGATGATCTCAGTTCAATCTTTTCGAAAACGAAATCAAAGGAAAACTCTCTTCACAACAGTGGACATTTTCATCTCAATTAAAAATGTTCTCAATCCTCAAGAATTGAGAAGAAGAAACAAAAGTAAAATGGCTCATTTGTGTGAATTCAAACCGATTTCCGAATGTTAGAGAAATATTTGATGACTAATTTAATAAAGAATTCTTCAATAAAATAAGTTATTTTTTCTAAATCGTAACCACTATATTTTGACTTTCGACCTAAAGGAAAAAATCACACGAAAATTAGTGCCACAATTGAGAAATTGAATGATTTCGTCAAGTAATGTTGATATAAATTCGAAGCTGATCAGTAAATACTAGCACCATCAATCTGCTTCGTTCAATTCAACAGTGAGAAATTCTTCGAAACAATGGAATCGACCAAAACTCATTTTCACAAGATATGTTTCTTTCATTTCAGTTTCAACCCTTCCGAACATTTCTGTTAATGCCAAATGGGCACAAAACGGTGTGACCGTGGCCGGAGGCCATGGTCAAGGTAATGCATGTAACCAACTCTATCACCCTCATGGTTTTTATGTGGATGAGAATCGAACTATCTTGATTGCTGATAGTCGCAACAATCGTATTATGGAATGGAAGGATGGTGCAACAAGTGGTCAAGTGGTGGCCGGTGGAAATGGACAAGGAAATCGATCTAACCAGTTGAATTTTCCAATAGATGTATTTCTCGACAAAGAGACAGACAGCCTCATCATCTGTGAGCGTGGT
Organism: Macrotrachela quadricornifera; assembly: GCA_022393335.1. Taxonomy (NCBI): domain Eukaryota; kingdom Metazoa; phylum Rotifera; class Eurotatoria; order Philodinida; family Philodinidae; genus Macrotrachela; species Macrotrachela quadricornifera. Next base: position 155,624 of record JAJEKB010000497.1, read on the forward strand.
AATGGACGAGTGATGTGCTGGCCTCATCGAAATGGCACAAGCGGAGAAACGATCATCTGGGATATCGATTGTTGGGGTTTGGTGATGGACGATCAGAGATTTCTCTATATCGCTGACTGTGACAATGGCAAAGTCAAACGATGTCTAATGGGAGAGACTGATCTAACAGTAGTGGCAGGTGGTAATGGACAAGGAAATGCTCTCAACCAACTTCGTTGTCCTACTTACTTCTTTGTCGATAAAGATTATTCTCTATACGTGTCAGACAGCCAAAATCATCGTGTGATGAAATGGGTGAAGAATGCCAAAAAAGGGATTGTCGTGGCTGGAGGTCAAGGCGAAGGAAATGATCTAACACAATTGTCTGATCCTTCAGGAGTGATCGTTGATCAATTGGGCACAATCTATGTGGCGGAGTGTCAGAATCATCGAGTGACACGTTGGCTCCGCGGAGCGACAGAAGGAAGTGTCATTGTTGGTGGAAATGGTGATGGCAATCGAGCGAACCAGCTGAATGGTCCGAGGGCTTTGTCATTCGATCGACATGGAAATCTCTATGTGCTCGATTGTTTGAATAATCGAATCCAAAGATTCGATGTCAAATAGAGCACATGTTCATCGTTGTTAAATGTATATTTTGACGAACAAACGATAGTTTTCTCTTTTTTTATCTGATTTTCTTGTCGAATGTTGCATTGAATAAAAGAGGTCGATGAGAAAAGGTTGTACTCGATGATTTGTTCATGAAAGATTATCGATTTCTTGTTCACTCTGTAGCTAGCTAGAGAGCGATACGTGCATGATCATATTTCACTGATCGCTGTAGCGCCCTTATATAGTCTTACGTGTAGAGAAGCAAATTTACAGCATTGTTGTAAACAAAACGCTCGTCATGTAGCCATCATTAATGTCAGAAACTCTCTGATTGGGAATACAATGTCCTTTCAGGGTAGTTACAACAAAGCGGTTGATATAGAAACAAGAAAGAAAAGAGAGTAAAAAAAAGGGCGAAAATGTGAAAGGTGAGCGCAAGTTATCGCAAACGGTTTCGATAGACACTTAAGTTGTCAATCTTCAGATAGTGTAAAACTAATCTACCTATTCTTGCAAAAAAGAACTAATTCTTCATCTATCATACAGTTACTCGAAAGTAAAGATAAGGGGAGGTATGAGACAATACTATCATAATACTAAGAGCATTTCATTTTTACAAATAAAAACAAAAAAATTAATAGGAAGAGATCGAAAGGATTAGATATCATGTTTTATCCTTGTTTAACCTATTCACTACCATGAATTCCACCGGTTGGAGTCACTCGGTCTTAACGAGAAATTTAATAGACAAACAGTTTATACTGCATTTTAAATTCTATGCTCCATTGGATTCTTTGCTGAAGTTAATAGACAATATAGTATGGCGCACGAATGACCTTAATTTACGACTCATCTACAATTGTATACAGTCGTATATTACCGTCGTACATGATAATCGTTTATGTCAATGTATACAGTGATCATATTTGAACATATGAAATGGTATATGTTGGTTGTATACGTTAATTGTGCTACGTGAACCAAATACGTCGTATGTATCTTTTTCTTTCCGGCTATTCTCTCTTTCCTTTCTCTCTTCTAGTCTATTGAACTATCTCCTGATTTACTTTATTCTACGCTCATTCTCTCAGTCCTTTTTCTCATTGTGTACATTCACAAAAGAAATTATAATGACAATTGCTGAAGAAGTTTCTAGAAACTTTTTGCGAAAAACATTATGTAACATCTTCCTTTGTTTAGTATCCCCAACAGCAGCAAATTTTTAATTCAGCAGTATCAATCACGTGTTGCATGGTCCGGCCAACTGGCAATGTGACCGTTCAACATTGTACTCGCGTACTTACTGGTTTACGAAATCAATATAGAATTAATAATTTAGTGGATGTTGCTTATTATTTTATATATCTTCTATTTTCTTTCTTCATTAGAATATTCAAAATGCATTAACTCGTGTAACACAAAAAGGTGGTGGTGATAATCCCACCGACGTGGTCTTTGATAATGTTAATGGTTTGATAGCGGCAATTGCCAAAGTAAATATTTTCTTATGCTATTCGTTTGTCCAATTTGATATTTCTTTTAGATACCTGAAATACGTTCTGGCATCATTAATAATTTGGCTAACATTTATTGATAAAAATCCATCCCCAATAGCTTGGTTTTGAAAATAACTTTTTTTTTCACCTCCTCATCAAGAGCATCAATCTATCAGAATATTTTCTCAACTATTTCTTTTTGATTTCTGACATTAGTTGTTGTAATTCTTGCTTTTATATTCACACATCTAGCTTTTGTTTTGTTCTCTTTAAATAACAAGTAACTCATTTGACGGCTCACTCAGCTCTTTCTCGTAGAAAACATGTTTCTAAACTACCATCAAGCTATTCATTTATAGTATTAAATAACCCGAAGCCAGATTCAAGTTTCTCAACCTCAACCGTCTTCGATAAACCTTGTAAAACCAAATTTTTTTTTGCTAAAAACTGATCGTTTAAAGAATTGATCCATAAAATATTTTAAAAAATTGATCTCAGATTTGAATTCTTCGGCCCCGATTACCCTTCGAGCAACCCTTATGTTTTTTTTGACCTTCTGCGAGCATATAATCAATCAAGCAAGCAAGCAATCTGACAACTTATATTTGCAAGACTCTCCTCTACGAGAAAGAGAGAAAAAGAACTTAAATATCAATAGTTTTCTTTTTTTTTATTCTCTAAATAAATTTTAACATTTATGTTTTTTATTGATTATTTCGTATTCAACAGTTCTTACTGAATTTTTTCAGTTGATTATAGCTCACTAAAAATATCAGATATAGAGTTTTTTGTATTACATATTAGTCAATGGATAGTTCAAAATACAATCGATGCTTCACGCAAAAGGTCTTAAGGAAGAAAAGAATTTGTATGGTATTGAAAGATAAGCAATATTAGAATATTATTATGATCAATAGAATAAAGAATGTCATCATACAGACAAAATTTTAGATAAAAATAAATGTGAAATATATTCAACAGCTGTGTGTCAATCTATTGGTTGTTTCTATGTTATCAAGTGATCATTAGTTCACTTTATTATTTTTATAGGTAACATCTAAATTACACATAGAGGAGAATATTTTATTTTCTGCAATAATATACCTTTTGAAGCATTCTTTCGAATACATATTGATTTCATTAGAATACTATTTTCTCAAGTATATAATATCATTCAAGGTGCTTGATTGTGCCTGTTGAATGAATATAATGGAGATTAAAAGTCTGGTCCGACTTTTTTTTTGTATTGATTCGTGTATTAAAACTACACGAGGCTAATTTAATTCAATTATATGTTTAGATAGCAAAGATCGAGTACTCTATGTATACAGTTGTTCAATTCGAGAATCATTTGAATTCTAACAGACTTTTCATTTTAATTCCATTGTCACCTTGAATAAAGTGTTAATATGTATTTAAATGAATAGCGCAAGCAAGAGCAAGAGCATAAGAAAAAAAAAACGAGCACAAGAAAAAAAACAGAGCAGGGAAATAAGATAAAGAGAATATCGAAAAAAAAACGAGCTGACCACTCTCATATCACAAAACTCGAAACGAAAACAAAAAAAAAAAGGTGTTGGAAGAGGCTAGCACATATGGTCTTCAATATATAAGAGAAAAATCAATTTAATATCTGGCAATCATGATGCGAAACAAAAAATGCGTTTAGAAAAAAAAAAAAACCAAAAAAAAATAGAAAATATAGAATAAATGGGTAAGGATTGAGCGAGATTCCTTAACCGGGATTAACACACAAACATAAAGAACATACCTACAAAATAAAAAAAAAGAAAAAAAAGAAAAAGAGTGGTCGCACTAATTTTTCTTCAAAATCAATTATGATCTTTGACTACCTGATTCTCAAAGAAAAAGAAAAAAACAAAAAAAAAAGAACATCAAAAACAAACGCATAGATAGATTAGTTAGATTTTATATCAATATCACAGCGACCAGCCTCTATAGCTCATTTCTCACACGACTGTTCACTTTCTCAACAACAACAACAACAGAAGAAAAAAAAGAAAGAAGAAAAAAAGAAAAAGAATAAACAAATATGACAATTTTATGTTAAATAAAGTGTATTCAAAACAAGTACATGATGATTATTTTTTGCCAATGTTACAATAAAACCATCTGATGTTATTTTTAAACCGCAACAACGTGAAACTTTTACATATGGACAATCAAATTCTTGTAAAAAATCACCTGTACGTGTAAATACAGCTATATGAAAACGATTTCCATGTGAATCACCAATGATCACATCACCTATATACATATATATATCTTACTTATTTAAACAAATAATAATTAATTATTTATATTACCGGCATCACTTATATCAATTCCATTTGGAAAATTAGTTATACTTTCTGAACCAATACGTCGTAAAAATGTTCCATCTTCATCAAATACAACAACGCAATGTCCCTTAATGAAAAAAAAAAACAAAATTAATATTTATTTTCAATACAAAAAAAATTTGTTTTTGTTCTTATTTACCTTAAAATCACAAACAAAATATTCATTATTAAAAATAGCTATATCCGATGGTTCTCTCATATAATCCGAACAATCAAACCATTTAATAAGATCACCAGATTCACTTATACAAAAAACAGTTGGTGAAACCGAATCAACAGCAACAATATTACCTTTAAATAAATAAATAATATTATTTTATTTAGAAGCAAAAAAAAAAAAAGAAACCCTAACAAACCTTGTTGTGTTATAGCTAAACCAGCAACAATATCAATATAACGAATTGAAATTTTTCTAATAAAATGTCCATTTCTTGTAAATATTTGCATTCTACTTCTTTCATTACCACGATCACAAATAACAAATTTTGCTGATTGTCTTATAACAGCAACTTTTCTTGGATACCATAATTGTCCTTCTTCTTTACCTGGCATACCAAATTGATATTTATATTCACCATTTTTATCAAATATTTGTATACGATGATTATTTGTATCAGCAACAATTATTTCTTCATCAATACCAAGACAAAAACCATGTGGAGCATTAAATTGACATTTTTGTGGTCCTAATGAACCAAATTTTGCTCGAACTTGCATTGATTGTCCAGTACGACGTATTAATGATGATTGAGAAAGACCATTTAAATTAATATCAATTGTTGAATTTTGTGTTACACCAGAAAATGGTGTTGTTGAACGACTATTATTACCATTACTTGATCCACCACTATTTGTACTTGAATATGTTGCTAATAATGATGGAGGAGGATATTGAACTAAATATTTAATTAATTTATTAATTAGAAAATGTTTATCATGTCTGAAAATCTGTCGCAGACTTAGTAAAACTAAGCTATCACATCGATCCTGTGATAGTTTTCAAAACATCGTGTCCGACTGTATTAGAAAATAAATCTATGAATTCATGCAGTTTTTTAATCTCTTTCGCGATAGATATCTATCTTATAAGACTTACTATTCGATGGCGATCGCTGTCCCAATGGTGGTGCTGATGTTTGACGTGTTAATATTGTATATTCTTAAAAAAAAAAAAGAAAAATTTTTTTTGTTTAAATTAAAAATAAGAAAAAAAATATAAAATAAAAAAAAACAAACGATTTTCATGTTGTTGTTGTTGATTCATTTGAAGCATTTCTTCTAAATTTCTTTGAACATTTGGATGAACAGTTGATAATGATTCAACAAATATTGATTCAAGTGCACGAAGATTTTCAGTAACTGGTTCTGTTTCATTTGTTGAACAATTAACAAAATAATCTTCACGATTTGTACCTGATGGTGATACACCATTTGATAATATTGTTCCACGTGATGATACTTGACCTATACCAATACTACCTACACCTGATGATGATGATACTGAATCACCATTTGTTGATGATAATAATGATCCTCTCTAAAAAATAAAGAAATAATTTTATCCAATTTATTCTGTATATATATATATATATATTTATTTATATCAATCACCTGTATGACCTTGACAAGGCTATCTACGCAAAATAGTTTAAATCTCATTTATTTCTATCTAATCTAATTCGTATTTTCTATTAATATTAAACATATCTTACCTGATAATGATTATGTGTTGGTGATGATGTTGAAATTTGTTTTGATTGTGGTTTAATTAATTGTCCAAAATTTGCTTTTATTATTTGTTGAAAATCTTGAATAGGTGTATTTATAAATTGAATAATATCATTTTTTTGTTGTTCATCATTTTGAAATAATTGTTGAAATGAATGTAATTTTTCATCAAATAATTTCGTTTTTAATTCCATTAATTCATTTAATGAACATTTATTTAAACATCGTTGAAAAATGACACGACTATCATCGAATGATTGTGAACCTTTTTTGTATTGTTTCTAATTTATCAATTAAACGCATTTCTTCATCACGTTGTAAATTACTTAATGATGATATACATTCTTTCTATAAAAAATAAAAATATATTAATCTTATTATTTAAATATTCTTACATAAACTTGATTTAAAGTTTGTTGATATTGTGTATGTGCTAAATCAATTTGTGTTTTTGTTTTATCATAATCATGTTGAAGTGATGTTAATTGATGATCTAAATTTGCTAATGCATTTAAACGTATTTGATCAATTTGATCTAATTTATCATTAAAATCTGAACGAATTTGTTCAAATTGATTTTTATGTACATCATGTTGTGGTGTTGGATGTAATATTAAACATTGATCACATAATGGTTGTGAACAAGTTGTACAAAAAAATTTAATTTCATTTTTTAAATGAATTAAACATTTTCGTATTGAATTTTGTTCATCATTATCATTTTCTGATAAATTTCTAACATGATGTTGTTCAAAACATTTCATATATTGATGAGCTTGACAACATTTTCCACATAAATATGATGAACATGTTGAACAATGTGCAACACCCATATCATTTGATGTACATGCTTGACATTGTATTGAACCATTTTTTAAAGCAAAATTTTCTATTTCATGTATTAATAAATAATTATCAACTAATAAATTTACATTGGATATCTGAAAATAACAAAAAAAAAAAATTTTTATTTTTAATAAAGAGAAAAGAATAGAAATAAATAAACCTCAGTTATTTGTTGACATATTGGACATTGTATTTGGTCTTTATTTGAATTATTTTTAATTAATTTTTCACAACATTGAAGACAAAATGTATGTGTACATGATAAAAATTTCGGTTGAATATATATTTGTTTACATAAAGTACATTTTAATTGATTATCTTCATTTAATTCTTGTTTATTATCATCATCTTCCAAATTGAATAATGAATCTTCATTTTCTTTTACTGAATTTTCTTCATTTTCATCATTATTTATTCCATTTTCATTATTTGTCGACATTTTTTTTAAAATATCTTCTATTATTATTAACAATAAGATAAAGATTTTTTTTCTCAAAAAAAAAAAAAAACGAATCAAACAATAGATAATCACCTTATATCAACAAAACAACAATAATAAACAAATACCATTTAAGCTTATTTGAAGCCTCTTCTATTTTATATTTCATTTATACATTTTTAATTATTTTATTTTTGAAAAATTATTAACATTTTTATCTTTTAATTATTTTTATTAATATCTTATCTATTAAAACAATTTTATTTAAAAATAGCGACATCTACTTTATTAAATTATATAGTTTTATTAGATTTATTAATTAATGTAGATAATGAAAAATTGTATGTGTAAATTTTAGAGATATTCTAATACAATTAACAAATATTTTTGTTTGTCTGAGAAATAAGATGGACATCGAAATCGAACTTCGAAAGGGCGTATCCCTCATGTTGGATAAAAACTTGATAGTTAATTAATTCTTACTGTTTTTTTCAAATTGACTTCTTGTCAATCATATTTTCTATAATATGTCAACTTCCTTATTTTTGTTTTTCTCTACAAATACTGGTTTATAATTAATAAATGATTAGTCGCAAAGTTAATTTTTTCTAATATCAAAAGATGCAACATGAAAAGCTTATTTCAATTATTGATGTTTCGTTTAAAAGAAAAGTAAAATTCTGCGTGACTAATTTTCGACATTATGATATATATTCTTTTTAAAATAAATATTTGCTGTTTTTTTTTTTGTAGGAGTAAAAGTTCTAAATGCCAGTAAAACATCATTTTCTCAGCAGTTTACTGGAATAAAATGTTAGATTTATTTGTCAAATTATTTTATATACGTTATTCAAAGATACTAGGAAAAAGTATGGAAGCATAGCTATTGTGGAATCCTAAAACCAAGTTGTAAGACAAAATTTTATTATTCTAAGAATTGTCTAGAAAAGATGATTAATAACCTTTGTAAGTTTGAGTTTTGAGAAAATTGCTAAAGACAAATACGACTCCGTCGACTAGAATTATCGTCTTTATGTTTTGCATTTTTCAAGATGAATTGATTTCCAAAACTTTCTAATTTTCGAGATAAACAAGTAATGTTTTTGTATTATTCAACATTTTAGCTACTACAAAATACTGACAAATACTTATGTAAAAAAAGAACATATCATTACAAAAATCTACACAAAATTTTCCAACTTTTAGCATCAGAAACATTCTATCAAAAGTCGAGCCATTTCTTTTGAGCAACTTTTTACCTTTTTTGAGTCAAATACAAAAAACAACTTAATAACCTAATAAAAATGTTGAAGTATTGAATTATATAAAATGATAATTATTCTTTTGTAGTTCTGAATAAATTTACAAGAATTGCTTGACAAAAATTTGATATTGTCACATTGTTTACATGAAATAAGTGGTCGCGATCAATGTCATTATCTTCACTTGATGATGAAAAATTCATAATATTACTTAATTGTTTCAAGCCAAGATTATGAATTTAAAGTAAAATGTATGAAGAGGTGTAAGCAAAATAACATTCATTATAGATAAATAATTTTGTTAAAGAAAAACTAATAAATTACCTTATCTTTATCTTTCAAATTTTTTAAAAATATATCTAAATTTGTTTATTTTTTGTTCACAATAGAAATAAAATTACAAAAAGATCTATGTGAATTCTATAAGATAAGCTTAAATTCACACAAAAAAAATAAACAATTTTTGTTGAAATGTATTAATGCAGGTTTTTTTTCAGTGTGTGATCAAAGAAAATGGAAGAGTTGGCTACTTTGTTGAATTTATCTCACGAGGGAACATATTTGAGTCAAAACTAACAAACTATTTGGAATTAGTATTCAAAACTTAGGCGATTTATATATGTTCAAAATTGTTTTATTGACATTTTTTTCCTCATCAAATTCGTCACTCCTGTCCCCTCACGAATCAACCAAAAATCAGTTTCGTTAAAACTTTGTTATTTTTGTATGCATTGAATCTATTCTCTGCTAATACAATGATTTTTTCGATGAAACTGATTTTTGGGTTGATTCGTGAGGGGACAGGAGTGATGAATTTGATGAAGAAAAAAATGTTGATAAAACAATTTTGAACATATATAAATCGCCTAAGTTTTTAATACTAATTCCAAATACTTTGTTAGTTTTGACTCAAGTCTCATTCGTACGATTTAAATTAGCAAAATAAGGTTCACAACTGAACTCTAGTGAAGCATTTTTGTTTCGTCACTATTTTTATTGAGTTGAAATTTCTCTTATTAAATTGGTTATTTTTTCAACTGGATATTAAATTAAATATATAAGATAAAACATGATATTTTACTGCTCTAATAACAATGATGACATCTTGTTAAAATTACAAAATAAAAAATTAAAACAGTATTTTACTATTATTCATTCTTTTAAAATCATCATACGAGAGAAAAAGTATCCTAATGACGAAATAAATTATATAAGACACATCTACGATTCTACCAAAGGATGTCTACCGTTTATTGAATAATATATTTATATAATTAAAAATATGTTTTCTCTCGTTTATAATTAAAATTGAGTTTTCTTATATTCTTGTATTAAACTTATCAGTTGAACTCTGTGTTAATTTTATTTAAATTTGCGATTTGTTATTTTTTCACATTCACTATTTTTTTTAAGTCAAATTGCACATTCTATATACATATATAATCCTAATCCACATTGTCATCAAAAACTGGATAGATAAAAGTAAAATATGGAATAGAAGCTCATTGATTCAGAGTTAGTTTACTTATGTAGATGCCAGTAAGTAACATATGATTCATGGTTCTTTATTACTTCATATTGAAGTACTGTTCATTTCATACTGAATTAGTAGCAGAGAAAATATCGTTTATATTCAATAATAATGTGTAATAATCATATAAAAATCTTTTTATATACCCGAGAAAAAGTGCCAAAAACACACTGAATTCTCAATTTTGCAAAACTTTTTCATGAAAATAGTAGAAGAAGAAGAGTTTGAACCAAAGAAATGATCGAATTTACATAGTTTTGATTATTTTCATCTCGCTTGGATATGTTTTACTTAAGTTTTCTTGATCGAAGTTTTGAAATTAAAGTTTAAACATGATTTTGTAGAGAATTTCATAGCATTTCTATTGAAAAAAAGAATTTATTCTAGAAATCCTAATAAATAGAAGTACAAGTAAAAATACCAAGTTCGAATACCTCTTTAATTTTTCTTTTTTATGCAATAAATTTATAAGATTATAACTTTCTCACTATATAAACTAGAACATCGAATCAAAAGCAGTTTTGTAGAATATGTTTTACTGTATCTTTTCATTATGGAGATAAATTTTCAACCACATGTTATACGAAAGAAAAATTCATTATTTACACTAGAAACAAGATTTCTGAGTTACCTATCATGCATTTTTTACCATTAAATATTATATTCCAACTTCATCTTTCCAGCATTGTTATCCAAAAATATTTCTTTTTAAACAAATCTTCTTGGAAAATTCTTGATAGTCTGAGCATTATTTTTGAAACCTTTTGCTGACATTCATCAACTTTTCTAAGAAAAGTTACAAAAAAAAATTCGTTTCATGAAATTCATGAGCCATCTTGCCTACCAAGTTTTTGATCTTTCCAATCTTTATTTAACCTCTTGACTGCTAACAACGAGTGTATCCATCAGAGCAATCTTTATAGAAGATGAAGATCATCATTCTTTGATTCTGTTTTTTTTTTGTATGCTATGGATTATCTCTAAGATCCTGCATTGATTGGAACTTGCTCTTCTTGTTTTGATATTAGTATTATTCTTAAATATTTGTAAACGTATAGAAGTTTCTTTTTTAAAAATTTTACTAATGTCCATTTCGAAAAACAGGTGGCCAAGTATTTTTTGAATAACTTTTGATAAAAACAAAGTTTTTTTTTATTACAGAAACTGGTGTCATAATCAGCCCCATTTATCAAATATAATTTACATAGCTCCTGAAGCAATAAAACTTTGAACTATAATCTTATATAGTTTTTCAGATCTTCAGTTAGTATCTCCAATGCCCACATCATCGCTGTAAACTGACATTATTCATATAAAATACATACATAAACAGTTGATCAAAATATACAGTTTCGTAAAGAATGATGATAGCGAGAATCTGAAAAATAATAGTATAAGCGGTGTCACATCTATCAAAAGTTCTAGTCGTTTTATGAATCATGACGAAGTATTTGTAAAAATAAAAATATTCTTGTAATATCCGAAGTACAATATTTTTGCTAGGATATTCTAGTTCGATAGAATTTGAGAAGCTTTATAAGAATATGAATATTCAAAAAAATCCTGATCTTTCATCTGTTAAAAAACTTGAAAGAAATAAAAAAGACTGAAAAATCTCGCAAATCTTGCATTGAAGAAAGTATATGCATAATTTTCAAAAATTCTAGTTGATTAACTGTTCTATTTGTTTACAAAGTTTGGAAAGGTTATTTTCACCTTCAGAATGTGACAATGCATCTCGAAACGAACCATGTAAAATGTTCCACGAACAACGTTGTACGTCGGATATTACAAGAATATTTTTATTTTTACAAATACTTAGTCATAATTAATAAAATGACTTGAGCTTTTGATAGATTCAACAGCGTTTATACTATTTTTTTTTCAGATACTCGCTATCATCATTCTTTACGAAACTGTATATTTTGATCAACTGTTTATGTATGTATTTTATATGAATAATGTCAGTTTACAGAGAGGGATCGAAACTTTGTACTCACCCTTTAGATTTATCCATCCTCTTGTTTCATAAGTGTACCAGAACTTCGCATGGGATGGAGCGGGACAAAAGTTTTGAAAAACATCCTATCCCATGAGATAAAAAGTTTTTTGAAAATAGCTAACGTTCTTTTTTTTTATTCTAGAATTGAGTTAAGTGATAAAACAGATTGATCATTAAAACATCATAAAGCAAATAATGGAGAATCAATATATAAGAATATAATGTAGTTCCATTCATTATTTAACGAAGATAGTGATTAAATTTAGCTTCCCTTCACAACTGATACTGTCTTTGAACAGTTCGTCTTTTGTGCAATGTCAATAAGATCAACCTGATGTGATAAAGTTGAGTACTGTTTCACCTTTTTCTATGAATAGCTAAATGTTTTTTCATACTTTTTTGTCTTAATCCATAATGAGAGAAGGTAGCTCTGCATTGTAAAAGTAAAAAAACAGATTGTGAACTCAATCATAATAGAATTATGAAATACAAGCATGAAGTAATCCAATTGTTAATATATCTATCAAGTCGATAGAGGATTTAATAATTCTTCTTCTTTTCAAAGATGTTAACGAATTTGAAATCTAACAGAATGTGGTGAAACATGAAATTTCTATATTCATTGTACACCATGAAATGAGATAAAAATTTTAAGCTCTATTCAATCCTATGGGACAATTCAACACATTTTCATCCCATGGGACGATTTTTTTGTCCCATTCCATCTCACGCGGAGGCCTGAAGTGTACATATAAGTACCATATATAGATGCAGAATTTTCTCGTTCTTTTATGTTATCCTTCTTTCTTTCTGTCGATGAAGCAGATACAAATAAAATAGTTCTTAGATAATAAAATCTTTTTTTCCCAGGATAACAACGTTATTTCGAATAAAATCATACATATTCTTTTAGTTATTTTCTTACTCTTGTCAATTTCTTGTTTATTTCCATGCGATTATATATAAGGATAATGCACGACATTGATAACCGTGTCTACTAAGATAGAAAAGAGATAGTATATATCACTTCTTATATAAATATACTAAGAAATGGAAGTATAACCTATTGTCTTTTTTTAGTAAACATAAATATGTCGTTTCTTCCACGCATAGTAAGTATTAATTTTTTTCTTAAGAGTGTAGATTTAATATTTGATTATATTAATTAGCTGATCTGGTTCGTTATAATATGGATAAATTCCAACAACATTTCTACATTTACTATTCAACCGAAAATAGGTCAACCAATACATGAAGATGGTCCTGGTGAAGTTGTAAAACTACAATATCGTGTGAAATGTGATGACAGTCAAATCTTAAGTGAAGGTGAATTGAAACAGTGTATTAAAAATACAAATGTTATTCAACTTAATGTTGGTGGTGAAATAATGATGACAACTCGTGAAACTCTTATTCGTTATCCAAAATCAATTCTTTCAATAATGTTTAATGGTAATTGGGAACAACATTTACCAATAGATAAAAATGGAAATGTATTCTTAGATTTTAATCCAATTCTTTTTCGTCATTTACTTGATCAATTACAAATATTAGATAAAAATAAAATAATTAACTTTTATCCTCCTTCTCAACCATCACTTATTAAGCCATTTGAAAAAATGCTTAGAAAATTAAAACTTAATCAAGTTTCATCATTAGAAAATAATATTATTACTTTTAATGTAGGTGGTCAAATAATTACGAATCAAGGTAAAACATTTAATCAAATATCTAATTCGACTTTGGCTAACATTGTTTCATCTTCGACCATTACAAAGTTTGATAACGGAAGTAATATTTTTCTTGATTATGATCCAAAATTATTTCAATATTTAATTAAACGATTAAGAGAAAAATCAATTAAAAATATCTGTTCTATGGGAGAAACACCACATGAAAAAAAAATGTTTTTCAAAAAAACAATCCTCGAATTGAATATTTGCCGTAAGTAAATTATCTTTACTATTAGTTTCTACATATTTAAGCAATTTTGTGGCACGGTTTCATAGCTATGTAAATAATTAACATTATTTTTATAAGCAAATGATGCGTATATATTAATTATATAAATTATTTAAATCTCTACATTGAAATTCTAATCAATTCGAAATTATTGAAAATCCATATAAATAATAAGTTTTAGTAAAAAGAAATAGAAAGAAGAATAACAATAAAAATTAATTTTAGTCTTGAGAATTATTAAGTTTTTAAAAGTTGAACAGTTCTAATATTTATATTAATTTTCAAATACCTAACAAGTAACGCTCGCTGCATCAATTCGCTTCACTCTCGATTGAACCTTTTCTATTTATTTTGGGAATTATTATCAAATAAATCATTCATACGCGTGATATTACAGTTACCTGGGACTTTAATCTTTAACGTTTTATGATTTAGAAAGCAAGATTATTAATCTCGATCTTGAAAAATATAGCACATTCGCCATTCTCTCATCATACATCACATCACTTCGTTTTTATGAAGTATTAATAAAAGTGTTGAAATCAGTAATGGGATTAGAATTCGCGTAGTTTCTTCGAATAGTATTTCCTATTTCGTTGAAACCTTCAAGCAAGAAGAATTAATATCAACCTCATAAAGTAATGGCAATTCACTTGTCGGCATTCTTCTGGGGCCACCAATTACCACTAGACAACCTCAGCTAATACTTATTTAGTTCAGTTCTTCTGACGATGTACGTGTAATGCAGGTTAGATGTAATGTGAGGCCATTTCTATAATATTGGCAAAGTCGTTAATAATCAAAAGCTGGTTTTTGCATAGTAGATTAATATTGGTTGAAACGCACGGTCTAGTAGCAAAAGATTCATTTTACAGTAATAAAGACACAGAGGACCGTGATAAGAAACGAAGAAATAAATAAATTTACTTATCGTTTATTCTTATTTATGTTAGCCAGATGCATGTTGCGCTTATTTTCTCTTGATTTTTCGTAATTTCTATCGTATCGGCTCATGGAAATACTGCATCCATGCGACATTAAAAGATTTGTAGTCTGAAAATATTCGAATATTTTGAAATAGTTTATGTGCTTTCCTCAACGGATGAAAAAATGATAGGCATCAATGTCTTTTTACCTACCAAAAAGATTTGTTTTTTCTTTCATATTGAAGCCGATCTGGAATGTTTTAATTTTTTCGTGATATGGAACTGTTTAGTAACATTCATTTATAGATATGCTTTATTATAGTACATGTCTAAGTTTTATATTGATTAAAATTTGGTATTTTTCCATTCAATAACATTCTGCCTTGTAAGCATCCTAAATAGTAGATACTTTACATTGATAAAAGTTCAGTAGTTAAGAAAAAAAACTCTATTGCTAAAATTTCGATTTTCGTAACTATGCTAACTGGAAAATTTAGAACCATAACTGAACATTTAGTAGTTGTCAAAAGTTAATTGTGAAAGTTCCTACTGTCTCTTTCCTGTCTCACTTTTTGGCAAAAAAACGTTTGAAAATGCTGCAAACTACTAATACCAGTCATTTTCTTAGAAAAACCTTTTTTATTGAAGAAAATATTATTTAAAAAATTTTAAAAACTAATGATATCATTTGATTCTTCGGGCCCAAAAACTTTAGATCAAACTTAGATTTCTTTAGCTTTAACTTTTATATGTCAACCTTTAACTTTGTTTACAAACGTCGCCCACCACAAACTTATTTCTTATGGCCCTCTCTCCACTTGAAGGAATGAGGATCTATGGGTACTCATATATAATAGCACTTGAGAACTTATGCTGTCCATATACTAAATGTAACCTTTGATCTTGATACAAACCAGCACATTTTTTCCAATTTGATCCCCCTTCCCTTCTCTTTCAGTTCAGGAAACCTTCATTAATACCATAAGAAGTGGCATACTTAATATATCTTCTAAACAAATGATGATATTTTTTAATGCCTATACATTTTTACTCATTCTTCCACATTCGATGATTTTTTGATTAGTCTTAATGACAATCCTAGTCAAGCAATTGGTCTACATTGACTGTACTGTTTTCGAAGATTGATAATGAAATTCGTGATTTTTACATTGCAATCATTTTTTTAACAAGTTTTTATTTTATTTTAGTTCGACCTCAACCCAATATATCAGCCAATGCTACATGGACACAATCCGGTGTTACAGTTGGTGGAGGCAATGGTAAAGGTAGTGGTTTGCATCAACTTTCTACCCCCATAGGATTCGATGTAGATAAGGACCGAACTATCTACATCACTGATTCTGACAATCATCGTATTGTCGCATGGAAGTATGGTGCAACTAGTGGACGAGTGGTTGCTGGTGGTAACGGAAAAGGAAATGGAACTAATCAGTTGGATGAACCAGCCGATGTAATTCTCCATAAATGGACAGATAGTCTTATCATCTGTGATTGGGGAAATAAACGAGTAGTGCAATACTTTCTTCGTAGTAATAAAAGTAGCAAAACGATTCTTTCGACTATCGCCTGTAGTAGATTGACGGTGGACGATCACGGATTTCTTTACGTCTCTGACTATGAATTAAAAGAAGTAAGACGATATCGCGTGGGAGAGACACATGGAACATTAGTGGCGGGCGGTCATGGACTAGGAGATCATCTCAACCAACTACGTTGGCCTACACATATTTTCGTCGATCGAGATCATTCTGTGTATGTTTCGGAATTGACCAATTATCGTGTCACTAAGTGGAAAAAGAACGCAAAAGAAGGAATTATCGTAGCTGGAGGTCAAGGTTTAGGAAGTAGTTTGACACAATTGTCTATTCCTCGAGGAATAATTGTCGATTCGTTAGGTTCAGTATATGTGGCAGATTGTGGAAACAACCGAATAATTCGTTGGCGTAATGGAGCGACGCAGGGAAATGTCATCATTGATGGAAACAATGCGAATCAATTGAATTTTCCTGTAAGTCTATTATTCGATCAAGATGGAAATCTCTATGTGGTCGATCAGAAGAATCATCGAATCCAAAGATTTGATATGAAACGAAATTGACATTGATCATGGTTAAACAACAGTGTTTTATGCCTATTTAATATTTTTTTTTTGTAATATTAGCGTCATTAGTCACTCTGTAACTGTTAACTGCCTCTTTGAACATCCCATGTCGTTCGAACCGGTAAAAAATCTTCGGTTATCCTTTGAATTTTATTGAATTTATATCCTATCGATATTCAGTGCTTTGTATCAATTTTATTTGATAAGAAAGATTTTCAATAATCTTTTATTAATTAATCATAGGTTTAAAATAAAACATATATAAAATACAACAGACAAATAGTAATCTGACAATATAATCGCAGTACAAGAAGACACTTTTGAAGCACACGTTACAAAAAAAAAATAAATGTAATAGATAATCATATTAAACATGACAACAATTATTTGTTTGAATTATTTGAGGCATGAATCGTAATTATTGTGTTATCTGTGATGCACGAAGATGTATTCTTCTTTCAGTTCTGTCTCTTGTTTAAGATAGTTTCATGAATAATCAGTCATTCAGTATGGAGCTGTTGTGATGTTAATTCAAACTTACATCTCACCCCATCTAAAATAAAAAATGATACAACAAAACTTCTGTTAAATGAGAATAATAGTTAACAGATCTTTTCTCTCTTTTTGCGAAACAATTCAACTGCATTAATTCGATGATCTATAAACCTTTCATAAATAAATAAAAACAATTCATTGTTAATACGAAAACGGGTAGACCATAATGAATATCTCAGTATTCTGCATATATCTCATCTATAATTCAGCTTAGAAAAAAAACTATTTTGTAGAAAGGATTAGCACATCTCAAAATTGCTGTACCAGGGAGAAATATGACTCAGTAGATTTTGTAGAGAAAAATTAGCTCTACAACACAATATAGTAATTCCTGAAATATACTTGAATACTATGAATAAATTTTGATAGAACATAATATACGATCTTTATATCGAAAAAAAGTAATATTTTTTGTTTTTAGAATAAATATATCATCAATTTTGAACGCCACTGTATATCTCAGTTGTACAAATACATTCATATTTTCGATATAGAGGGTGTTTCAAAAGTCCTTCGGAAAAGTTAATACAAATATCTCTTATATAACTCAAACGATTTAATTATTTTTTTTATAATATGTTCGTATATTCTTTAACAAGAAAGATAATGAACATAACAAACATTCAATTATAATACTTTGATGTATGATTCGTAATAAAAGTCTGTCTATAATGTTGGAAAGATTTAGAAAATGCAACACCTCAACGGTAAGATCTGATCATGATTCTTTCATAGGTATGTGTGCCCTCACGGCCTCTATCGATTGGTGAAAACCGCAGGTCTCTAGCTGCTAGCGCTCTTGAGTCATTCAAAAAGTAGTGGAGCACATTCTATTTTCAAATAGATAATAGGCAAAGTAGAAAATAGAAATAAAAAATATTTAGATCATAGTTTATGAAATTATCTTCACTCTTACTTTAGTACGAAAGATCTGAAAGACGCTGACAAACCTAAAACAACCGCACACATAAATTCATACAAAGATATGTGTATTAAATACGATACTGGTAGTCTTCTCTTTCTCAGTAGTGAGAAATTACGAATTGGTTTTGGCCCACTAACAGTCATGCTCGCATGAAGAGTGTTTAAAACCACAAAATTGTAAAAAACGATGCGTCTCTAATCGAAATATTGTATCGAAAGATTATCAAAGATGTGCCATACTCTACGCTTCTCAACTAATCGCTAATATTAGTTGCATTTTTTTATTAGCTGTTTTACAACTTGATGAATTGAAAAATTTATAATTTTTCAACTTGTAGCTGTTGCGTTTTTGCAAAAAAGATCAATATAAGCCTGTATAAAACTTCAGTGGAATGAGAAAAGCGGGTCAATAAACTTATAGGAAAATTGTTTACTATCATTATGAATTAAAAGAAATCGATTTTTACTGTAATACTATTTTTAGTTTTTTTTATTTGATGCATTCATGCTTGTCAAGAAATGACCTGATATTATGAAAACTTCTTCAAAACTAAATAAGTTCTACGCAGAACGGTCTTTTAAGGATTCCATCTTTCTTCATGAAATCTTAGTCTCAGTCCACTCTCAAAACTGAGAGCAGTTTTTGAACTTCTGTAAGGAACACTATTTTTTGAATAATTTAGGTTCTGTAAATAAGAACTTGATGAAATTTTGCCTACTAATATTGCTTAAGGGGTCTCTCCCCCTTAGAAAAATGACTTTTTCGAAAATAAATCAATATTGAGTTTTTAGTATAGAAAGATGCGTCGGAATTGTCTCTTTCAGAATATATATGGCTTCTTGAAAAATGGCTAAGTTTCAAAAGAGTTATCGTAACAAATTTTCACCCTACTACTGTGTTTTTCTAGAAATTTTTCTGGTTTTTCAGTATTGAAAAACTGCTTATTGTTCCATATAACAGCATTGCATATAACATTTTTTTATATTAAGTATGATAGATGGCGTCAGCTTATTCACCTGTTACGCGCTTTAAAAAATTCTATTGACATATATTGAAAATATACCATGTAAACATGTTTTTTTTTTGAGTTTGACTGTAAAAATCCATTTCTAAAACTTCTTTAGCGTTTTTCTCAAAACATGGTTTTCAATCAGAAAAATTGGAATCACTCCTTCCCCCTTTGAGCTATACCCAATATCTTTTTTTTGTTTTAAAGGTCTCGACCAGAGTAAACTTTTCATCGACCAGTTTTTTTAAAAGTCGATTCCTGGGCTGGGAAAAGTCAGATTTACTGTGGTCGGATCACCCTTTTTTTTATGCTTATTTTAAGACATGTCTACCAAAACACTGATAAAAAATCAATAATACGCAATTTAAAAATTCTGTGTGATGAAAAGTTGTATACTGACATTAGCTTTAATTTGAAACAACCTCGAGCTCCCTACCTTGTATTACGACGGAGTGATGTCGATATTCTTAAAGGCCAAAAACGACCTATGATGGAGCTGAAACTCTGCTCTAGTACGACCAATCGGGCTGAAATTTTTACCAGAGGCGTATCTCTCCAGGGTCACTCATCCCTGAAATTTTCAGCTCAAAAGACTCATTCTAAGTGGGAAATCATTTTTGAAGGGGGTGGGGGCTTAGTAGAGTTCACTTATAATTAAAATTCCATTAAGTCAGCCTCTGTTTTAGAGAAGATATAATTATTACAATGTGACAAAATGCAATTCTGTAACGCTTGGCCAAGCCCAACCGTAACTTTCAGTTGTGAAAATAATTCGTGATTTAAAACAATTTCATTCAGATTGATCGTTAGAGGATGGGATTGTTTTCAACCAAAAAGAGACTGGCTTGCATTTACGTCGACATTCAAAAGTTGGTCAGTAGCTAAAGAATGGGAGGATGTTTACAACTTGTTGCATTCATTAGTTTTCAATTTAAACAACGATCTTTATGGAATTTTAGTAATGAGATAATGGAAATTTCATGTAAAAAAGACGAAGAAGAAATTCTTCCAATGGCAGGTTATATTTTTACTCTTGACAAATTTGAACCAAGTATACAAAATGGTCATTGGGAAATGTAACTGTCAGAAGGCCATACTTAAGCCGCTTTTGATCTTGAAACTGAACTTTTATTCGTTGCTCTCATCACTTCTCGTTGAACTTGAAGCAGTAGATTTTCCCAGAACAACGTGTCGAAAATTTTCTGTTTTTTGTTCTTGTGTAAAATAAATGTATTGTACAGTCCAATATTCTTACACATTAAATTCTCTGAAGGATACAAACATAAATTTCAAATGACAAGAAAATCTACATGAATAATTCTGTTAAGATCGCTTCTCTCCATATTTTCTTCTCGGAAAAAGTTACACCTTTCACGCATCAGTACCAGACTCGAGGAAGAACGGCGTAATTTTTAACGTCGCAAAGCTATATTTTTCTCATGGAAGCATCTAAAATTCCACTTTATTGACTTTGAAAATGAAAATGATTGGACTTTGATTTATAAAGACTAGTAGATATTTCATCAGCATAAAACTATACAGTTTTTAAAAGAAACATTGGACAAATGTTGAATTCTTCCATCTTATATATTTGATTGAATATCGTGTATACTGAGAGACCATTTCTCGTTGCATATTTCTACCGATTTTATTTTCATGATACAAACTCATTTGGAGCTATGTGAATGCTAGGAAATAAGCGCGAATGTCTGAGTAGCATTTTCTTTGCTTGTAGCCATCTTGAGTGTGGGTATCGGTGAAGAAATATTCAGACACACCCACACTCACTCCACACCCGCCGCATCTTCAACATCGGTACAAGTTTGAAAACATTCAAGAGAAAGTTTATTAAAGCGATCATTGAGTCCAAGAAAAGCGCAAAGAAGATTGGCAGTAGAGAAGAGTTTGAATAAATCGAGCAATAATTCGTTTGATAACAATTCCGCAGCCGTCGTGTGTAACATTTTTCAAGATACACACAACAAAATAATCAATTCTTTTCTTTTTCCAGCGGCTTGGAAATCAATGTCAAAA
The DNA here is from genome assembly GCA_022393335.1 of Macrotrachela quadricornifera. Taxonomy (NCBI): domain Eukaryota; kingdom Metazoa; phylum Rotifera; class Eurotatoria; order Philodinida; family Philodinidae; genus Macrotrachela; species Macrotrachela quadricornifera. The sequence continues at coordinate 177,418 of JAJEKB010000497.1, forward strand.
GCAAAATTTACTCAAGCGAGTGCGATGAACTCATTTTCATCGTTGAATTAAATATGACTTATTTATATCGAAGAAAAAGACAGATAGATATTTACAATTTTTCTTTGCTCAGAACGATGACGAAAACAAACAATATTTTAAACACACTATTTTATAAGCAACTCAATGAATTAAATAACTTCATCTATACACATGTTTTTTTTTCTCATACATTCACTTATCGATATGCATAACCTTCAAATCGACATAAGTCACATTCAATTTATTTATTCAAAATTTAGCCAATATTCTTGTAAATGGTATACAATAACTAGAGATCCTGTCATTCTCGATGTAACATTTATTTCGAAATCAAATATAATACTACACAATCACAATAAAACCATATTCAAAATTACATCAGCACTACTCATATTAAGATGATGGTCTCAAATTCAAACACAACTTATTATCGAAGTAATAAATAACAATACCATTTTGTTTATTCCTACTGTGACTCATACTAGACACAACAACAGCCATGAAAGCAAGGACGAAACCATGGTTATGCCACATTCTCTCAAAACTATTATAGAGGATATATAATTCTTCTATATCGTGAGTAGCAACACAGTAAAAATAATGCTGCGTCATCTCTGTTGTTACTTCTACTGTCAGACTTTTTTTTCAATTCTTCCTCTCACTACATGATAATTAATAGATATGTGATAGCCTAAGGAAAGAAAGAGTCATATTGTATTTTGCGTTCAACGTTGAAGCTTTACTTGGAAAAAGAGGAAAAAGAAAAAAAAGAAAAAAAAAATTATTAATTCAACATTATACAACAAATAAGAAAGAGGAATATACTCATGGTATCGTGCTGACTATTCAACAAGCGAAAAGTATCAGAAAAATAGGAAGTAAGAGAAAAATGAATCATTTTACATAAAAAATAATATGACTCATATGGAAATATCCTACTTTGTCAGAGAAAACAGGGATATAAATTCACATGTAAAACCTTTTCGGTCTTAAGTCACCGTACAAAATTTATTTGAATTTTTTGCGATTGTACACTCCACATTTTACTCGTTCAAATTATATTATATATTCAATTACTATGGGTAATGAAGTATCTAATGCCGTATCAGATGCTACTCAAATTATAACAACTCCAGTCCAAGTAGTCACAAGTGCTGTTGCCGATGTTGTTCCTCTGCCTGGCGTGAAAGAAATTGTCGAAACAACTTTAGCTGCACCAGTTACAGTAGCAACTACACTTGTTGAGACTGCTGTTGACACAACAGAAGAAATTAAATCTGGTGGAAACGTTATACACAGTTTAGGTTCAGGTGCTCGAGCTATAACATCTTCGACAATTTCGGCAGCGGCTTCTCCCGTTAAATCAATCACAAAACCAGTTCCATTTGTAAACAATGCTGTTGGAGCAATAGAATCGGCTGTGGAAAGAACAGCAATTGCTCCAATTAATATGACTGAGCACAATATTAATGCTCCAATTAAATTAGTTAAGGATGTGGTTGACGGAAAAAATATTTATATTGCTGCTACTCAAGCAGTGGCAACGCCGATTGTCACATCCGCTTACGAAAGTGTTTCTCTTGGTACAACGATAGCACTTGAAATTGAATCAATCGCTACTGGCAAACCAAGTCAACGTGCTCGTAGTAAAAAATATAAATTTGGTTCTCGAGTAGTAATTTACGATGATACCTATGTTGATTTACTCGGCATCTGCTGGAAGTCAGGCTATTTAGTTCAAGAGCCAGATCGATTTACTCATATAATTGAAGCAAAAAACTGGCATTCAGTATTTAATCAATTAAAATCAATTGCTAATCGAAAAAAAATATCAGAACTTCAATACTGGGGACATGGTTTTGATGGTATGGCGTTAATTGGTGATGATCGTTTTGATTTATCTTTTTGCAATTCAGCTGAATTTTTATCATTTAAAGCTTGTCAGCCATTTATGCAGAATGGAACAGGACTAATTTGGTTTCGAACTTGTCTTACGTTTAACGGCAATGTTGGACGAACATTTGCTGAAACATTGTCAAAGTCGTTTAATATTCGAGTGGCTGGACATACAAAAATAATTGCTGAAGATAATCCACTTGCACATCCTGGATTACAAATTCTACATCCAGATCAATCAGCTCAATGGGAAAATAATAGCGCAGGTTGTACTGTTCGAACGTTGGATTCTTCACCTGCTGTTTTAGAACCAATCTACGTCCCTTAATATCTTTCTATTATCATATTTCAATTTGTTATTTTAACCATGACAATGATTATTACGTCTTCTTTTGTATGTAAATGTAAAAATATTAAATTAAACAAGAATGAAATTGGATTCGTGCTATTTTCTCGTATGGCTATTTAAATTTTCAAATGATGGTTGATTTCATTTGGTCAATTCAAGAGTTCTTATGAACTTATTACTGTAAAACGATAGAATCTAGAGAAAGAAATATAGTTGAAGTTCAAAAACAATTTTCTTCATTTTCTAGATAGTTTCCATAGTCAGCAAATGGATATTTTCGTTTCTTAAAAATTATTCAATATCTCGCGGAGCATTTTTCTAGTACAATTGATATATTTTTTTCAAGAACAACAACATGTTGTGAGCCAAAAGTTCAATTATATGATCTATATGATCAAAACAAGTTCTACCATACATTGTCTTGGAGTGATAAGGATGTGAATGTGAGTGTTTGCATTCATTCTACACACACACCATCAACTTTCCGAATATTTTAATGACTAAGACACCAGGTTCATGAGCAAAATTTTAAGCATAATCTTTGCATTCGATTTTCCTGTAATATTAGGTTGTTAACAAAGTTTTTGCGTTTTTTTTTAAATGTTCTAGAACATTCTAGAAAGTTTCCATACTAAGGGTATATAAAGGGAGTGTGAATATCTTCCGAATGATAATAAAGTTATCGACATGGACGCTGATCATGAACTGAAAATAAGTTTTTCTCGTAGAAAGATTCGAGTGTTTTTATTTCATGAATTCCGTCATAGATGTCATAATACCATTACACCGGGTATCCACAGCCAGACGTCAGAATACCCAAACATATAGTCAACGAAAGTGAATTGACATTCATTCCGCACATTACACCGAGGAGTAATGACTTCATTACCCCACAAATAAACACATCCATCATAGAGCTCGAAGAATACGAGTCCATGGGGTGTAACCACCTCGTTACCCCAAAAATGAACTATATCCTAAAAGTT
>JAJEKB010000497.1:181515-251881 GCA_022393335.1 Macrotrachela quadricornifera
AGTGGTTACACCAAATCAACTCATTACTCAACTTTGGGGATATAGTTAGTCTTAGAGTAACGAGGTGGTTACACCAAATCAACTCATTCCTCAATTTTGGGGACATAGTTTATCTTAGGGTAACGAGGTGGTTACACCAAATCAACTCATTCCTCAACTTTAAGGATATAGTTTATCTTGAGGTAACGAGGTCGTTACACCAGTAGTGGATCGTGGGAAGTAGTGTGTTTGTGAGAGAATACCGGGTGTAATGGGATTATGACATCACTCAATTCCGTCTTGGTCACTTGGTTCAATCGCTTTAAGAACTGTAACTTAGAACTCTACGATTTACCTCGATTCGTTAGACCACTGGAAGTGGATGTGGATCTCTTAAAGCAGCTTGGGTGCTCTAATGTTGCAGTGAAAAAACATCTGAACGAATTAGGCAAGACATGGAAATATGGAGTTTGGATACCCCACAAGTTATCATCACATCAGCTACAACACCAGGCTGATGCTTGTATGGATTTAATGACATCTCACCACAACTATCAATGGCTCCGCAATCTTATCATTGGTGATGAGAATTGAGTATTATATATTAACTACACGCACAGACGCCAGTGGCTTAACGCTGGTCAGACAGGCGTAGCAACACCTGAGCCTGATCTGCATCCCAAGAATGTGATGCTGAGCGTTTGGTGGGGTGTTAATGGGATTATTCATTAGGAAGTTCTTCCAAATGGTTGTGCCATCACTGCTGATCTGTACTGTCAACAATTGGACCGGTTTGCCGAAAAACTCAAAGGAAAGCAAGATCGAATTTACTATTTGCATGACAATGGCCGACCACATGTTGCAAAGTCGACCTGCGAAAAACTATTGAAGATCGGGTGGATTACCATTCCTCATCCACTTTATTCTCCTGACTTGGCACCAACGGACTACCATTTGTTTCGTTCTCTTTCTCATCATTTGCGTGAGAAAAAGTTCGACGACGACAACGACAACGACGTGAAAACGAATATCGCCAACTTCTTTGGTCAAAAGTCCAAGGATTTCTACGAATGCGAGATCCTATCTCTGCCAGGGCATTGGCGACAAGTCATAGATAGTAATGGTGCATATATAACTGAAAGCTAGTTGTATTGTTGAAGTTAAACAATAAAAATAAAATTTTGGAAAAAAACGCAAAAACTTTGTTAACAACCTAATATCTATGACTTGTCGCCAACGTTCGGGCAAAGATAGGATCCCGCGTTCGTAGAAGTCCTGTGACTTTTGACCAAAGAAGTTGGCGATATCCATTTTCAAGTCGTTCTCGTCGTCGAACTTTTTCTCACGCAAATGATGAGAAAGAGAACGAAACAAATGGTAGTCCGTTGGAGCCAAGTCAGGACAATAAGGTGGATGAGGAATGGTAACCCATCCAATCTTCAATAGTTTTTGGCAGGTCGACTTTGCAACATGGGGTCTCGCATTATTATGCAAATAATAAATTCGATCCTGCTTCCCCTTGAGTTTTTCAGCAACTCGATCTAATTGTTGACAGTATAGATCAGCAGTGATGGCACAACCATTTGGAAGAATTTCCCAGTGAATAATTCCATTGACTCCCCACCAGACGCTCAGCATCACCTTCTTGGGATGCAGATCAGGCTTAGGTGTTGCTACGCCTGTCTGACCAGCGCTAAGCCACTGGTACGTGTGCGTGTAGTTAATGTATAACACCCACTTCTCATCACCAGTAATAAGATTGCGGAGCCATTGATAATTACGATGAGATGTCATTAAATCCATACAAGCATCAACTCTAAGTTGAAGCTGATGTAGTGATAATTCGTGAGGTATCCAAACTCCATATCTCAATGTCTTGCCTAATTCGATCAGATGTTTTTCCACTGTAGTATGAGAGCACCCAAGCTGCTCTGCTAAACACCGTAAAGTCAATCGAGGATCTTCTTCGATAAGCTGTGTTAAGAGATCAACATTCAGTTCCAGTGGTCTTCCGGAGCGAGGTAAATCGTCGAGTTTCAAGTTACCATTCTTAAACCGATTGAACCAATGTTGTGCCGTACGAGTAGAGAGTACATCCTCCCCCATCGTGCTGCATATGTTGTTGGCTGCTTCCATTGCTTTGTGTCCAAGACGGAATTCATGAAGTAAAAGCACCCGAATCTCTCTACGAGAAAGATCTATTTTCAGTTCACTAGCAACATCCATATCGATGATTTTATTATCATTCGGAAGACATTCATCCTCCCTTTATATACCCTTAATATGGAAACTTCTAGAACTTTCTCGAATGTTCTAGAATTTTTTCTTAAAAAACGCAAGAACTTTGTTGACAACCTAATAGTAGTGGTGCATATATAATTGAAAGTTAGTTGTATTGTTAGAGTTTAAAAATAAAAATAAAATTTTTGAAAAAAGCGCAAAAACTTTGTTGACAACCTAATAATATAGATCATATAAGATGTTATTTCTATAGAAATATTACTATTGTGAAATTTGAACATTCAATTCATTGACAACCTATTCAAGTATTTAACTTTTTTTTTTCGTTCCATAAACATTTAGAGTTCGTGACATTTACAATTATCGGCTTGTTTTATGGATGTGTCTTTTTAGAAGAGTTCAATAGTTTCAAAAATTGTGATGGAAAAACGATTTTTGAATACTCGAAAAGGGCTTTAGCAACTGAATTCAATCTTCAAGTTTGACATCTGTGAAATATACTTTCTTAATAATTTGAATTTAATAGAAGAAAGAGTAACATATATTAAGTTGAAATGTCAATAGTTGTGAAATTGTGCCAAAAAAAAAATAAAAATAGGAGCAAACTTGTTGAAGAAACTGAATTTCTCTTTTCTTTTTTTTTCTGTTTAGTTTTCTCCGCTTGACAGATGTCTTTCTCAAAAATATTATATTTAATATATAATTCTATATGATAATAACTATTAAATAACGAGAATTTCGAAGACAATTGATAATGATCAGAACATATGTGTACAACTTTTTTCTTCAAATGTCGTCTTATGAATTTGTCAATGTGATATTGGTCATAAAATATGTATGCGTTTACTTATACAAAAGAACAAAAGTCATTGATAAATAAAAAGTGATTTCTAAAAGAATATTATTTAAATTTTAACATAATATTTGTTATTTTATTGCACGAGAATTTTTGAGTATCGGTTGATGACATTTTCTTTGTCAACTATTTTTATGTTCTAATCTTAGATTTGTTGTGTATCTCTTGTATCATTTCTAAAGTTAACTAAAAACAATTATGCTTCTACTTTATTTTGTTGGACTATATTCATTATAATAGGCGAAATTTCTTTTTGAAATTCTCCTTAAAATATGTCATATACGGGCATATTTATTAATATTATTAAAAAAAGTCTGCTTTTTTCCATGATTCTTTTTTGCGATGTTTCATTTAATATATATTGCCTTGATAAGAAAATTTCATTATTTTGTCTCACGTTTCTCATCTGGCTTTTCATTTCGAACATGTTTTTCAGCACTTATATTATTTTAAATATCTATTACATCGATTAATATATTGCACAGCATTGTATTAAAGTTATCATTTATTTTATTCACTAGTTGAGCATCGTACATTGATGATACTGCAGTATATACAAATATTTTTCCAAAATGTAGGTGAAAAATAAGGTGAAGTATGCATAATTAACTTTACCGAGTCTATTATGTGAACAAATAAATGTAAAAATATTTTCATATATTGTAGTATTATTGGTACAAGATGCTGTGCCAGTGTATGAATGATAAAGTTAATGTATTGTAATTCATTTTACTTTACTTTACCGAGCAAAATAAGGATAAAAAAGTGTCATTCTTAACTAGGTCTAATATGAACACGTATCCTTTTCTGTTTGTTTGTATATACCTTGATAGTATTTTGAAAAGAGAGAGAAATAGAAAAAGGTGAGCAAATAGATAAGATACACGGATGTGATTCCATAGTTAGGTGAAAACTGTGTATTATCCACACTTTAGCTACTTTGTTAGTTCAAGTAAAATTTAACGCATACAAAAGCATTTATATTAACTAGAAAAATTAATGATGATGAACACTATGTTTTTTATTACTTGGAAACATTGTGATTTTCTTTGAGTTGAGAGCAGATGATAATTTCTATGATTTCATCAGCAAGTATTTTCTTCTTTCAACAGCTTCTAATGAATTTTACGTTAAGAATTGCTTAGATTCTTTGTTTGAGATGTTCTTATCTTATGTAGAATAATGTTTATTTTGCGGATTCAATAATAAAAAAAATATTCTGTATGATTATTTTTCTCATCTATGATAGAACGCAAAACTTTTCGAAATTATTATTATAATTAATTTTTTTTCTTCTAGAAAATATCTCGATCATCGAATCCCTTCTCGATACTTAAAATTATAAAAGTTAACTGTAACTCATTCTAGTATTAAGGTCAGTATATTCGCCCTCGATCCGCCACTTAATTCTTAATGTGTCCGAACGACTCATCTTTTGTTACGTTTCTCATTGTATTTCTTGTTCGAAAGTATAGATTTAACCTCTTGACACCAGATCAAATCAAATAAACTGATTTCTAATATCAGAAATTGATAAAAATCATTATAATACGTTAGGGACGAATTAGATTTGAGAAGAAATTTTTCCGCTATTCGAAAGATAAAACGTTGGATTCTTCGGATCAAATAACAGAGCGCTCGGTTTCCTGGGACACTCCTTCATATGACCCAAACTACACCCTATTTTGTTCTCCTAGGTCGAGATTTTGGGAGTCCATATCTGATCGTAAACGATCATTAACATTCACTACACGATCATATACAACCGTGAGTGTTTGATCTAGACTTACAATTACGAAAAATTGTCGAAAATCAAGAAATCAATTTGTTCCGTTCGAAAGAACTGAACTGTCCAACCTCTAATTTCGACTTGAAACATTGTGCAACGACAAGTCTTAATGAGATTAGTTTATTCTGAAACTTTCAAATTTCTTGGTTGCGTCTATCCTTGAATATGAATATTTCACATTTTGTGCCATAAGTGATGTGGAAAAGAGTATTTTTTTTCTTATACTGATATCTCAAGATAGAAGAAATTCCAAAACCTGAAGCGTTTAGAATAAACTAGTCTTATTAAGATCTTTCTCTAGGTTAAGTTTCAAGTCAAAGTTCGAAAATTGATTTTACCGGTAAACCAAAGCGGGAATCACGATGTTCTTCTAAAAATTACCGTAAAAATTAAATATTTCCACAGAAATAAGTTAGAAGCATGAACTATTTTCTGAATATTCATATCTGATTAGAGCCTACACAATGTACATAGTTTTCACCCAAAAGTAATTTGGTATCTGGAAATTGATACTGACCTCTCTTTCTGTACACTGGGCCTCTCTCACTTCGAAACGCTGCTGTCATAAAACTTCTAGATCTTACACTTGATGTCAAAAAGAGGCATTTACTCTACATTTTATTTCTTTTCATCAAGAGCAATTATCGACATAAAAAAATCTGATCTCAATCGATTTTAATGACATTTGACATGTAAAATATATTTACGTTAGAAAATGCCGATAGATTAGATTAGTATTGATTATAGTTATTTGTCAGTGAAAATCAATTTAAATGATAGTATTTTAATCCAAAAAATTTAATTCTTATCAACTTTTATAAATGAATTTTCGTTGAACATAGTTTATTGGATCATAAAAATTAGTCTGATGTTGATGTTTATGCCCCACTGTACTAAGAAAATATGCAATTGAATTTTCACTTATGTTTATTAGTGAATAAATTGGAATTCATTATTTGTTGCTTCTACTATTTCTCTTGACAAAATAAAATATATTATTTGTTTTGAATTAATATAGAACATTTTTAGACAAATATTATCATCAAAATAATGTTAATCAACGTTCATTTTCGTTCTTTTTGGACATTTCTCAAGAAGAGCCTATTTGAATTAAATCTGTTCAAAAATGATTCACAAGATGAATTTGTTATAAAAAATCAATATCGATCAACTCGTCTCTTTCTATTTCTTCTTATTACATCAATATTTATCATAGGATTTTATTATTCTGTTCTAACTTATACAGAAACAGTTGTAATTAAATCTCCTTCATTCATTGAATATTCAACTTTATCAAAAAAAACTTCATTAGAATGTTTTTGTACAAAAATAGCAATAAAATATGAAGAATTCATTGAAATAAAACCTTATTATCATGAATTATGTTCCAGTGATTTTATTTCTGATGAATATATAAATCATCTTTATAGTCTCTATGAAAAAACATGGAATAATTCAAATTCAATTGATTTTCATCGAATAGCCGTATTTCAATTTATGACACTTAATAAATTTTGTCACTTAACACAGGAAACAATCGAAAATAATCTTCAAATATTTTTACAAACAGAATTTATTCAATCACAATTAATTTCAGGAGAATCACTTGAAATTCAAATAACTTCATTATTAACAAATTTTATTGATCTTATACCAAAAACATTTTTAAAAACATTATTATTTATTCAAAATATAACAGCACAAAATTTATTTATGACTGGTGTTTCAGTAACAAGTGTTTTACCAAGACTAAAATTTGAATTTAGTTCGAGTAAAATTGTTCCCTATGATGGAATAACTTATACATATAAAGATGGTTCATCTTGTACTTGTTCAAGTTCAACTAGTAATAATTGTATGGGTTTAACAACATATAAAAATAATATTATCATTCCTGGTTTTCAAACAGGTTGTTATATGTTAAGTGCACTTCTTAAATCAACACTTGAAGTATTTTATAATCAAACATTTATTAATATTCTTACGAATACAACTGATCAGTTTCAAAAATTAAATTCATCTATTTCAAATTTAACAATTGAAAAATTACTCAGTCAAATGTTTATTACTCATTGGACAAATAAAACATTTTTTGAAAGATATTTTAATCAATGTTTACCAGATTATTGTCAATATACAATTATTAAACATAATGATTTATTACTTATTATAACTTCATTAATTGGTTTATTTGGTGGATTATCTTCATCATTAAAATTTATTGCACCTTTTGTTATCACTAAAATATGGCCAATTATATCAAAACGTAGAAATAAACGAAGAACATTTCCAACACACAATGATAATATTCAAATTAATAGAGGTAAAAATTTTAATTTTACACGATTGGAAATGATATTATTCCAGAGAGTACCACCTAGAATTTTCACTAGAAGAGCATACATGTAAAAGCCTAAAAGACGCTTCAACTATTCGAATATCCGAATAGTCGAATCGACTTAACAAGTTCTACACTACTGTCCCTGAAATAATATTATTTCCAATCGTGTATAATTATTTTTTATTTAATTAGTTTCTATTATTGATCGTATAAAAAATCTTTTTCAATTTCTTAAACAAAAACTAATTGAATTAAATTTGTTCGAAATTAATCCACCATCAGAAGATGAAAATATTCTTCAACAACAACGTTTTATAACAAAAATCTATTTTATTTTATTATTATTAAGTGTAATTATTATTATTATATTTACATCAATTGCACCATCAACAATTCATTTTATTATTAAATCTCCATCATTTAAAGATTTTATTCAACTTAATAATAAATATTCTTTAACACTTAATTGTCCTTGTAGTAATACAGCAATAGATTATTTATTTATTACGAATATAAAACCTGAATATCATGAAATTTGTTTAAGTAATTTTATTTTATCTAATTGGATTAATATTCAGTTTAATAAATATCCATCAATAAAACTTTATACAGTAGATATTCGTTATCAATTAGAATTTTATTTTCAATTATTATCTACATTATGTCAAATGTCAAATCAAACAATTGAAAATTCTCTTCAATCATTTTATCAAACAAAATTTATTTCGAATGAAATTCTTAATCCTGATTTATTTGAAATAAAAATAAATTTAATTATCGAATATTTTAAAAAAACAATATCTGAATCATTTCAACAAACATTAAATTTATTAAAAACAAATTTTGAAATTAATCAATTTATTACACCAATGAATACTTTATTTGATTATCAGAGTCCGAATACTTTTGCTATTTTTCTAAATGAACTTTCTTATAAATGGCATAAGAAAAATAATTGTTTATCAGAATTAGATATTGATAGTTTGGAATGCACTTGTTATCCTACATCCTTGATTGAATGTTATGAAAATATTATAATAAATATAAATGGAACTAAAGATATTATTCCTGGAATGTTTCAAACATTCTTTCCTCTTCAATCAATTTTAATGTCAACATTAGAATGTTTTTATAATGATACATGTCTTTCGAATATAAAACAATTGATTAATTCAAATATATCATCATCATTATTAATATCTAATAATAAATATGATAGAATAAATTCATTAGCAAATAATCTTTTTATTCAATCATGGATTAATCAAAGTTCATTTGAATCTTATTTTAATCAATGTTATCCTTTAACATGTCAATATACAATTCAAACTCGATTAAATTTTATTTATATTATAACAAGTATTATTGGATTAATAGGTGGAATTAATCTTGCTCTACGTCTTATGTTACCATTTATAATTAAATGGATAATTAAAATTTTCAATTATATTATTCAACTTAAACGAAATAATTTCATTAGAATAGATAATACAATATCTATGAGCAGACGTAAGAAAACTCATGTTTTTTTATAAGTAAATAATTGAATTTCGTAAATTTAGGTTTCTATAATAATCTTCAAACTCTATTCAGATCTATTAAACAAGCATTGATTGAATTAAATATTTTTTCGAAAAATTCATCATTACAAGATTTAAAAATTATTCATAGATATCGACGTCTAACTAGAATTTATTTAATTCTGTTAGTTATATCATTATTTATTCTTATTATTTATGGATTACTGAGACAAGAGACAAATACAGTCATTATTGAGTCTCCATCAATTTCAAAATATAAACAATTATTCTATCAATATCCTCTTACACTTAAATGTCCTTGCAGTAATATTGCAATTAAATATAATAAATTTATTTCTCAAAATGAACCTCAATATCATCAAGTTTGTTCAAGTATTTTTGTTTCATCAGAATGGCTCAACAGCATGGAAAGAATAAGAGATTCATTTATACATTGGTATTCTGTAGATCCTGATTATCGTGATTTTATTCATATTCAATTTCAAACTTTATCACGATTGTGTACATTATCTCAAAATACATTAAATACATCATTATCAATATTTGAACAAAATGATTTTATTACATTAAATTTAATTTCACATACTGAATTTAATATTCGAACAGGAACAATATTTGAACAGTTTAAATCATCAGTATCTAAGCAATTTATAGAAACACTTAAATTAATTCAATTAACAAATCATGGAAATCAACTTGCTACACTATTTTCATCTAATTGGAAGTTTACGTCTAAATATCTGATCGCTAATATAAACAGCACTGTTGATCAATCAATGTATGTATTAACTCAGTCAAAAACATACGGTAAAGAGAAATGTTCATGTGGAATACAATCGAACTGTTCGTCATTATCTTATGCCACTTTTATGGATTATGCTCAAGCGATTAGTCTAGTTATGCCAGGATTTCGTATTGGTTGTTTTTTTTTTCGATTCGTTTCTTCAATCAAGTTTAACTTGTCTTTATAATAAGACATGTTTAGGTTTCATGCAAGCATATACGTATTATTCAAAGCCTATTAAAGCTAATGTTCTTGATTATTCTCCATTATCAATACCAAATACAACAATTGAAACAATTCTTAATAATCTTTTTGTTATAAAATGGTTTCAAAAAACATCATTTGATCTTTATTTTAATGAATGTTCACCTCAATCATGTCAATATTCTTATACAATGCAATATAATACAGGTTATGTTATAACAATGTTAATTGCTGTTTTTGGTGGTTTAACAGAAGGATTATATTTTGTTTTGTATTATATTGAATTAATACTAATGAAATTGATTAATTGTAGAAAGAAAAAAAATTCAATAAAATCACATCCACAACGATTGGAGATTGCTACGATTAATCAAAATAATAATATTATAGAAGAAGTTTCAAATTCACCAACATCTACATTTGAAGTGATTATCCTATCATTGATTAATTTTCTTTTTCTTTCTAAATTCGAGTAGATTTTATTGAATGTTTAAATTATCTTTATAATGATACATACAATGACCTTTTTTTCTATATTATTTTTTGTTTTTTAGCTCAATGTTATATCTGTTGAACAACAAAATCAATCGTAAATAATGAATTTGATAAAATTTTTCATATTTATTATTTCCTTTGATTATTTTAGTCGTAATAAATATATAGATCGAGCAATTCTAATCTGTTTAATTCTATCGATCATCATTGGAATAGTTACAACTTCTCTCATATTACTTTTTAATCAAAATAAAGAAGAGAAATTTATTTCAACAAGTACACAAACAACTCTTATTAGTACCACTAGTAATCCAATCAAAGAAATAACAGGTATGTTTATATATATAAAAAAACATGAATTGATCATTATTTGTTTTAGATACTTGTTATATGACTTTAAAATATCAATCTCAAAGTTATACAACTGACTCAAATCCTGTATCAATGATTACTGGTGATTTCAATCAAGATTCAATTATTGATTTAGCTGTGACAAATTTTTATTCTGATACATTGAGTATTATGTTAGGAAATGGAGATGGAACATTTCAATTGCAACAAATTTATTCAACAGGAAATGGATCTCGTCCACAAGAAATAAGAACTGCTGATTTTAATAACGATGGATTTCTAGATTTAGGTAAATATTTTTTTTATTTATAAAAAGCTTTCTCATGTTTTACAGTTTATAGTAAATAGTGAACTGCTATTAATTAAAGTCATATCCTGTAAACATTATGCAACTGTAAATTAGTTAATTCACTATTGATTGTACAAAGAATTTAATAAAGCATAGAGTGAAATCATGGGAAAATCTTAACCTATTTACTACGATTTAGTTTTCTTGGAAAAAGTTTCCAAAATATTCATTTCTGTCAAGAGCTAATTTCTAATAACTGCACTTTGTGTCATCGTATAATGAATCATTGTTTTTATGAACATACAGGAAATTCCTCAAGTTATCTTTACATCCTTTTAAATTTTATAGACAGTACATGTAAGATAAGAAAAAGAAATTTCCAGTTTTTTTCTATTTGTTCTTGTCTCTGTTCTTTTATGTATAAAAGCGATTGGAATTTCGAAATAGTCTGCATGTGATTTGAAGAATTTAATACTAAAGAAAGCACTAGCTCGCTAAGTGAATTGAGCTCTTTGGATGATGATTTTGATAGAATACGTATTCAATATGGAAGTTCTGACAAAAGAAATTGTTGACAAGGCGAATTCAAATATTTGGAATGAAATAAGATCATGAACTCATCGAAGAACTTACACGTATCTCAAATGGTCAATAAAGTTGCATTGAAAGGTGGCATTCTAATTGATTTCTAAAACTGCAATAGTAAATAGCTATTTGATTTACAAGCAAAGCTGTAGCACAAGCGAAGTAGCCATTCTATACTTTCGTGAAAGTTATACAAGTGTCTAGTGAAATGTAAATTTGCTGATCAGAAACTAGAAGAAAAAGAATAAGGATGTGATCATTGTTTTTTAAAGTAAAATATTATTTTGTCTTATGTATCAAAGTAAAATTTTGTAAATAAAAAAAATGAAGAGTTTTATTAAGAGAGATTTTATCTTTATTTTACAATTCAAAGTTTTTTTTAGTTGTGACATTATCTGCAATAAAGAAAATAGTGATTTTCTTTGGTGTTTCAACGAATAATCTATTTGTTTTGCCACCTTATAACTGTCCTTTTTATACTTATGATGCAATACCAAATGTGATTGAAGTCGCTGATATGAATAAAGATGGATTTATTGATTTGATTATTGGTTTTTACTCAAATACTTCATCTTATAGGGATAAATTACTTATCTTTTTGAATCAGGGAGATGGATATCAGTTTCGCAGAGCATATTCAGATATTTTGTGGAGTATCATTAATATTTTTTCAATAGTCATTGGTGATTTTGAACATGATGGAAAAAATCAACTAAGCTTTAGCGATGAAGATGGTTTCGTGAGAACATATTCTTCAGTGCAGACCAACCTTCCATCGCAGTATGTATTCAGTGATGTGTATGATTTGTATGGATACCCATCTATGATGATTAAAGGAAGATTTAACAATGATTCATTTGATGATCTAGCACTTATTTCTTCACAATCAGACACATTCAGCATTATAATGTCCATGCCCCCTTATACAAGATCTCGACAGATATATTTAACAGAAAAGTATCCAACATCTATCGTTCCAATTAATTTTAATAATGATTCAATCGATGATATAGCAATTTTAAGTTGTGATGGAACTTTGTCAGTGTTTCTTGGTCAAAATATTGGACTTTTCGATCAAAATTATTTGTCATTTAAGCTGAATAGAACTAATAACAATAATGATAAATGCTGTCAATCATTGAGAATAGCTGATTTAAATCAAGATGGAAAAGATGATCTCATTTTTATTGATACAGACATGAATAGTGTAAGAGTTGTATTAGGTTCACCTTGTAATGAATAATTATAAATGTTGTTTTACTTTTCAGCTTATACTTATTTTAATACATCGTACTATTTCTTGCTTTATATGTTATATATTATAAATCTTCAGAATATTTATAAAAATAAAATCGAATCGGTAGAAAACCTTTATGTTTCATTCGAATTGAAAGAAAAACATTGCTCAAGAATGAAAATTAATGTTGAATTATATAATAATATTGATTTATCGAGTTGTGTTTATCAAATTTCCTAGTTTTTCTAAATAGTTAATATTTATTTCTGTTTTTTTTTTTCATTGTCGAAGTATGAAAATTTCTTTTCAAGCTTATATCCGAAGTGAACGATTTATTTTTGTTTTTTCGTGTGAAGACCTTAAAAATAAATAAATATATATAGCTGTCCAACTATATAATTAGTTCATTTCTTAAATATCTGTTGAATAGTTCTCTTTTTTATCCTAAGTTAAAATATTTATAATGCAACAGTACTTCATAAAATGTACATATGAGTATTGTTATATGAACAAGTAGGACACTGAAAAATATGAAAGAATGCTCATACAAAATAAGTAATTTTCTAACCCGAGTACTACGTTGTCGTATTACGATACTCAATTCCAAGCACAAATACTAATGATAAGTACTCATAATTACTTGTGTTATTTTCTAACATAAATACCTTTCGAGTACTACGCTTTGAGTATCTTGATTTATATCATAAGCATTAATGAATCTAACAAAAGCATTTTCAAAGACTATCTCGGTTTTGTTTTCAAAATAGTCAATAATACTCAAGTCAGAAGAAATTTTAGCATATCTCAATGGTTTATTTTTACTTGATGGTGAAAATATTTAATTTAACTCGGATAATTGAATCACTTTCTAAACAGGATTTTAAATTTAATTTTTTCGCGATTTTTTAATGATCATATTAAATGATTTTGTTTCATTGAAAGTTTGAATTGAACAAAGATTTTCGTATTTTTATTTATTATGATAAACATTTGTATCTATATGATTTTTTCGTTCATATAAAATTTTATCTATAGAGGTCAGTATAATACGATATTATTTTTGGTGTCGAAAATTGAAAGGCGATGATATAAGTCCAATGTAATATTATGTTTGTATATTTCATTTAGTGATTAAATGTCGTCGTCGGTAGCTGTGGTACCTAATATTGCTGAAGCAAGTCTTCGAAATATAGTTGAACAAAAAAGTCTTAAATGGATATTTGTTGGAGGAAAAGGTGGTGTTGGTAAAACAACATGCAGGTATATTATTATTTATTTATTTATTAATTTATTTTATTTTTTTATTTTTATTTTTATTTTTTAGTTGTAGTTTAGCATCACTATTAGCTAAAGTTCGAGAAACAGTTTTAATATTAAGTACTGATCCAGCTCATAATATTTCCGATGCATTTAATCAAAAATTTACTAAAAAACCAACAAAAGTTAATGGATATGATAATTTATTTGCAATGGTTTGAAAATTTTGTTTTTTAAAATTTCCTTTTTTTAAATTATATTTTAATAGGAAATTGATCCATCAGGTGGAATAAGTGAATTACCTGATGATAATGAAGAAAGTGGTAAGGAAAAAAAAAAGACATAAATAAATAAATATTTAAATAAAATAATTATTTTTAAAGAATTATGGACTGTTGGTCGTTCAATGTTTCAAGATATGTTATCATCATTTCCTGGTATTGATGAAGCTGTTAGTTTTTCCGAAGTTATGAAGTATGATCAAATCATTTTTACATATAAGAAAAAAAAAAAACAACGACATTTTTCTTTTAGATTAGTTAAAAATATGAATTTTAGTGTTGTTGTATTTGATACAGCACCAACAGGTCATACATTACGTTTACTTTCATTTCCTTCAGCTATTGAAAAAGGTCTTGATAAAATTTTAAGACTTAAAAATCAAGTTGGACCTATTCTTACGCAGGTAAATAAAAAGAAAATGTATTATTGTAAATATTAAAAAATTAAAAAATAGATTTCATCAATGTTTGGTATGGATAATATGATATCAGAATTAATGTCGAATAAATTAGAAGAAACTTTAGTTGTTATTCGACAAGTTATGGAACAATTTCAAAATCCAGTTTGTTTTGTTTTTTTTTATTAACAAAAATAATATTTTTTTTTTCATTAAATTAAAGGATTTAACAACATTTGTTTGTGTTTGTATACCAGAATTTTTATCATTATATGAAACTGAAAGATTAGTTCAAGAATTAGCTAAATGTCATATTGATACTCATGCAATTATTGTTAATCAAGTTTTATTTCCAGCACATGGTGAAAATCCAAATTCATGTCGAAGATGTGCATCAAGAATGCGTCTTCAACACAAATATATTGAACAGGTTTTTTTTTGTATTTAAATGTTTAATAAGAAAAAAACTTTTTTTTTTAAATTTAGATTGATGATCTTTATGAAGATTTTAATGTGATTAAATTACCTTTACTTGATGATGAAGTACGAGGTGCATCAAATATAAATTCATTTTCTCAACATCTTCTTAAACAATTTAAATCTTAAATATGATTATCTTTAAAAAAGAAAAAAAACAAAACAAAACAAAACATTGTTGATTTTACTTTTATTTTTTAATGGTATTTGAAAGATCATATTTTAATTGAAGATAAATAAAACGAACTATCAGAAACAAATATAATTCATTTAAGATTTAGCATTTCATTAATTGATTAAAAAATTTTTTCAATTTTAATTACAATTTTAATAGACTAATTAATATTTAGCTTATCGTTATAAATATTTCAATAGAGTATTGTATCATATTGAGTGTAAAAAATATTTTTTAATTCAATTCATATATATTAATGGTAGTATAATTCTTTAAAACATTTTCGGCTTATATCTAAATAAAATTTTGTAATAGATATTATAGATCTCATATTGAATAAAATCGATTATTTTATTTAAACTAGAAAAATCTGTATGTATTACATAGAACTGAAAAAAAAATGCCTTGGTATTTTACTATATCTATTTAGAAAATCGATATTATATTCATTTATATAGATTACAGGTGTTTGCAACAAAACTTGCACAAAATTAACCCTTTTTTTTTACAGTTGTTTTCTCTACTATTATAAGTAATTAAAAAAGTCATTTTTTGGCAGCTAAACACTCGATATATATGTATATAAAAGTGTTATATCTTTCCTTTTCGATAACGAAATGAAAGAAAATTTATCGAAAATGTACTGCAAATCTGTATTAACGTTAACTATAAGTCCTCATCTTCATGAATATGGTTATCTCATATGTTAACATCGGATGAAAAAGAAAGATGTGTACAATGGGCAAAAAAGCATAAAAATGATCATTTTACTAATACAATATTTATAGATGAATCTTCATTTTAGCTTTTTTGAAATACTGTCCGTCGATGGGCAAAGAATCTTAACAAAGAATTGAAATTCTTACCTAAAAATCGTCAAAAAATTCATATCTGGGGTACAATAAGTATGAAGTGTATTGACCTGTCACACATTCCGATACAATCTTGATAGTCCGTACTATGCTGGCATTTTTCAAGATTAACTTCTTTCAACTTCTGGACGTAAGTAACCAAAGAATATAACGTTCTCTCTTTTATATATTCTTTCGTTTTAGATCAGTTTTGTCAAAACTAGTATCTTGAGCAGGATAATGATCTCAAGCACCGAAGTAATTAGATTGGCTATCTAATAGTCCAGATGCAAATCCAATCAAGAACTTATGGTCAATAGTGAAACGTAATGTCAAAAAACGAAAACCTATATATACTGATGAGCTCGAACTTTTTTAAACTAAAGAATTCAGCAATATTGATACTAATGTTGTAAAAAATTGCATAATGTCTATGAGAAAACGGTGTTGTGTCTCTTAATGATTGGAAAGATGAACGAATAAAATATTGAACTAGATGACATTCGACATAACTTGTTGTAGACTATCGACTCCAATACGAAATGATCGAAAAGAACCCTTATTTAAGCAACACTTTTCCTATGAAAATGTCAAAAATATTGAAATTTGTATTATAATTATTTTTGCTGCGTCCAGGGAAAAAGGATGCCCGCCTCATTTTTCTTCTATAAGTAAACCGATGGAATATCAAATTATAGTGTCGTGTAATACTCGCCGCGAGCTATCCACCACAGTATAAAATAATTCAAAAAGCACTTCTATAGGAGATGATATTTGTAGAAAAAGGTATGCAAGATTTTTTTCAAACACCTCTACATAACTACATATTACAGTAGTGGAACAAATGCTCTCAAAAAATCGCCGAAAAAACAAGAAAAAAAAATATGGCTGTTTTTGGATTTCATTCATTTACCAACAGCCAATATCGAATTTTAATGTCTTTTTTTTTCGTTCGTTCGTTTTTCTTGGGGCAATATTAACCTCAAAGTAGGGTAGAGACTCTTAAGCAGGATGAGAAAAAGACGATTGACGACAAAAGCAACAACAAATAGAAAAATCTAGAAAAGCGTACAATATCATATAAATTCAAGCATCTTTTTTCATTATTTATTCCAATCGTTCATTTCATCTGCAATATGAGTGAGAAAAAACGTGATACTCGTCGAATTCAAAATTTTTTGCTAGTTTGGCTCGTCAGCACCATCGACGAAGTGAACGACCAAGACTCAAGTAATACAATTTCCAAGTTACGGGAAGTTGTGAACACCGTACATACATTCACTAATGTAGATGAATGTATTAACTTCATTAGTGATGTCAAAAAAGAAAAAATATTTATGATTTTGTCAGGTACACTCGAAGAAATAACAGTACCTGTTGTTCACAAATTGCCACAGGTCAGTGCGATCTACATTTTTCCTGGAAACAAAGCTCGCCATGAGCTATGGGCAACAAATTGGCCAAAAGTGAAGGGTGTCTTCACAGGCATTAAACGAATCTGTAAAGCGCTGAAACAGGCTACCCATGAATGTGATCAAAACACCATTTCAATGAGCTTTGTAGCCACAAAGGGTGATGTAGCAAATACAAATCTCGATCAACTCGACCAATCCTTCATGTATACTCAAATCCTAAAGGAAATTCTTCTAACAATTAATTTCGAACAACAGCATATTCAACAATTCATTACCTACTGTCGCCAACAATTTGCTGATAATACAAGCGAATTAAAAAATGTTGATAAACTCGAAAAAGAATATCGCAAGCATCTTCCAATCTGGTGGTATACTTATCAATGTTTTCTTTATTCAATGTTAAATCGTGCTTTACGAATTATGGAAGCGGACCTCATCGTAACTATGGGCTTCTTCATTAAAGATCTTCACAAGCATATTGAGCAACTTCACTTCACACAATATGATGGACTCATTCATTCAAACCAATTTACAGTATATCGTGGTCAAGGTTTCTCACAAAAAGATTTTGATAAATTACTCAAGACTAAAGGTGGACTATTATCTTTTAATAATTTTTTATCCACCAGTATGAACCGACAAATATCTCTTGCTTTTGCTGACAGTAATACAGATAATCCTGATCTGATAGGGATTCTTTTTGAAATAACCGTAGATCCATCGATTCCATCTACATCTTTCGCTAATGTTCGTGATGTCAGCTGCTTTCAAGGTGAAGAAGAACTTCTCTTCTCTATGCACTCGATTTTTCGAATTCAAGACATAAAACAAATGGACCACAACAATCGTCTATGGGAAGTAAAATTAACACTAACAAATGATAACGATCATGATTTACACAGATTAACTGAACAAATACGCAAAGAGACATTTCCACATCTACAAGGATGGCACCGAATGGTTGAATTACTAATTATACTTGCACAGTTTGATACAGCGCAAGAATTATGTGAATTATTGCTTGGGCAGAAACCCGACGAGGGTGAAGAAGCAAATATTTACTACATGCTAGGAAAAGTCAAGCATCGCCAAGGTACATATACCCCAGCTATTATCAATTGCGAAAAATCAATTGCAATCCGTCAGAAGATTCTCTCTCCCACACACTCTGATTTAGCTGCCTCCTACAATCTTATAGGTGAGGTATACACTTCCATGAGTGATTATTCCAAAGGATTTTCATATTATGAAAAGGCACTTGCAATAAGACAAAAAACTCTTCCTGAACAACATACAGATCTGGCCGATTCTTACCATAATACTGGTAGTGTGTATGACAAAATAGGTGATTATCCAAAAGCACTTTCATATTATGAAAAAGCATATAAAATCTACCAAAAAACTCTTCCTCAAAATCATCCTGATTTAGCTACTTCTTATGCATGTCATGGTTCTGTTTATGAGAAAATAGGTGATTATTCAAGAGCACTTTCATATTATGAAAAAGCACTTGAAATCAACCTAGAAACTCTTCCTCAAAATCATCCTCATTTGGCTACTTCTTACAATAATATTGGTTTGGTGTATGACAAAATGAGTGATTATTCAAAGGCACTTTTGTCTCATGAAAAGGCACTCGAAATCTATGAAGAAACTCTTCCTAAAAATCATCTTTATTTGGCTACTTCTTATAATAATATTGGTAGTGTGTATAACAACATGGGTGATTATTCAAAAGCACTTTCATTTTATGAAAAAGCGCATGAAATTTACGAAACAACTCTTCCTCAAAATCATCCTCATTTGGCTAATTCTTACAATAATATTGGTTTGGTGCATGAAAAAATCGGAGATTATTCAAAAGCACTTTCGTTTCATGAACGTGCTCTGAATATAGGACATCGTGTGCTACCTGACGATCATCCACATCTTCAAATATATAAGAAAAATTTTAAAATTTTAAATAAGAAATTGTAACTGTGTGTGTTTTATTGTTTTGTTTGTTCACGCTGATCTTCTCCCAGTAATAAGCATCATCTTCAATTGAAATGTGGCGAGTAGGGCATTCATTTCTACCAGGAAAAACAAAAATATATCACAAAAAAGAAATAAGCATTAAGTATAAGTTTTTGTCAGATATTTGGGCAGTCAAACCGCCCTGTTGTTGTTGAAGTTGGCATACGTGACGATTGAAGAGGAATCACCAAGTAAAAGTAACATTGAAGTGGAATATGTCAGGAAATCCTTCACATGCCAGAGAAGAGTAGAAGTAGGGTATTGTATGAACTCATCGTCCAACCTATATAAATAAAACGTGCTGGAGGTGCTGTGGCATGACGTCAATTAGGTCACGTGCTTCAACTTCAGATTATAAGAAAATTAAGTTGATCGGTAAGTGCCATGGCTCCAGATCGTTGCGTCACAGACACGATGCAGCACAATTACTTACACTGATATAAAAGCATTTAACACGACTAGAATACCTTTTCAGCCACTTTAGTGTCACTTAACATGACTAAAATACCTTTTTAGCTACTTTAGTGTCACTTAACATGACTAAAATACTTTTCAGCCACTTTAGTATCACTTAATTGGACTATAATCCCTATTTCAACTACTTTGGTGTTACCTGACACGACTAATATCCTTAACGACTAATATCTTTATGGACTATCTATTCATATTCAATACAGTATTAGCAATCATCAAATTGAACGTATAAAGTAAGCGAAGTTCAGCATCACAAAAGAGAAAACAAAATTGAAGGACAAGAAACCTGTGTTCAATGATCTTCAATAATCTAGTAGCAAAAAAGTGCGATGGGAGAGTGGGTGTTATAATCTGATAACTGAATAATTGTCGACTTCACAAGAAAGTGATAAGTAGATAAGTATAATTAGATGAAAACGAAGCTTATTAGATTTAACAAAACAGTTAGAATAAACAAGGTTTAACCTAACAGCAATCATAAATAAATTGTACAAACGCGTCTTCTTTCTCTATTTCTCAATGCAAAATAAATAGTGTATGTCGAGCCATAATGAATAATCTTTAATGTATCGACCCCTCTCCATTAAAGTCTACAAAATAAAGATTCCTAACAATAGAGAAGAATGCTTTTTGTTATTCAAAATATGCACGCGCGTGTGCGTCCAGTGAAACTTCGTCAAGTTGATAGAACATAATGGGACGATGTCCACCAGTAAGGAAACCGATACATATACATATTTATATACATATATATATATATATATATATGTCGGAGTTGACTCTAAAATTCAGTTGCTTTTAAAAAGCAACTAGTTCACTTTAAAATTGAAAAGTCAACTAGCTCTATTCTAGTTGACTTTACAATTTAAGAGTCACCTAGTTAACTTTAGAATCAACTAGGATGGAGCTAGTTGACTCTACAATTTTAAAGACAACTAATAGACTTTAAATTGTATAATCGTAAAGTTCTTATTGATACGATAAATAACATTTTATTCAACAGATGAGGTTGAGAAAAAGCAAAACATTGAAGAAAAACGTAACTATACTGAACAAGAAAGTCTAGGATCTATTATTAATATATGTAAAAAGAAAGATCTAGCAATTTTCACATCTTGAATTGTTATCTCTGTGACATTTTGTACAACATTTTCGATTATTTTTCTTACAGTAATATCGATTTGTGTTACAATTAGCAGAATATTTACAAGTTTATATTGATTTAACGTTTGTATAAGATTGACTGGCTTGAATAAAAGTGATTGTTGGTAGTTGATCGGTATTAATAGCAGTAGTGTTGCAAAATTGGTTGTCGTAGGATCTAAAAATGCCATTTAATCACAACATTCTTTGATAATATCATTTCGAGTAGCAACTGTGTACAGCGTTTTATCGTTTTGGGAATATTTGTCAATTATTTTACATGATAAAATCGTGGATGAAATATTTGTACAATCGACATCTGAAACCTTTAAACCGATAATATCACCAATTAATACACGTTCGTTGTCGTTTAACATGCAGCTAATTCAAATAAGCATCTAGTTCTGAATAGAAAGTCGCCTTCATTACTGAGTATGAAGATGATTCGATAATTGATAAATGATGCTTTGTTAAATTCAGATCGAAAAGTTTCCACCAAACCATTCATTGTCGACGATTAGTGCACAAGAACTTTACAATTATACAATTTAAAGTCTACTAGTTGGGTTTAAAATTGTAGAGTCAACTAGCTCCATCCTAGTTGATTGTAAAGTCAACTAGAATAGAGCTAGTTGACTCTTAAATTTTAAAGTGAACTAGTTGCCTTTTAAAGGCAACTGAATTTTAGAGTCAACTCCGACATATATATATATGTATGTAAATATGTATATGTATGGTATAACGATCTCCACAGGATAGTTTCTATTTTTCAACAGGAAAAGTTTCTCTTTGTCGGATATACCACTATCCGATAGTCTTCAAAAAAGAGGAGAAGATGAAAGAAAAAAGAATTCTTTTTTTTAATATAATGAATTATTGTTCTGTTCGAATACAACAATAATACATTATAATAATAAAGAAAAGAAAGAACCTCATCAATTGAATAAATTATTTCTATCTATATTGAATAACTACTATGTTCTTTTTGGCGGCAAAGCTTTCATTGCTGTTAAATCATAAAAATACACATAACATAAGAGGAAACAACGAAATAAAGACAGTGTCATAGAAAAGCTGGAGAAAAAAAGGGCACATGACAAACGTCTTTTATCCGTGTTTTATATGTGATGTGATGCCAATGGTGTATATCAGAGTTGGAACCGGACAAATTTTTTGCAATCGATCCGGTCAGGCCAGCAGAAAAATCTGTCAGGTCCGGTCCGGCCAGTTCATTTTCGAAGCTAAACGGCAAAAACTTGGAACTCGAAGGAAGCCTGATTACAAAAAATAGGAAATGAAGTAAAATTTTCGATATCGACATTCGAATGTCCGAAGTAGACCGCCTAAGTATATGTAAAAAAACCAGTTTCCTTATAACAGACTCCAAGATATCGACTTTTGAAGCTGAAGATGAATAGAAATGGGCCGATCATATCGAATTCAGCTGCTAATCGTTACTTAGAGACAAAAAAATCACACTGAGTGACAACTATTGCAAACAGCACATTTATCTATTTTCACTAAGAGCCATTCAAACAGATCAAGATAGGAGACTTGCTTGATTTTGTGGTAGATACGATGACCACAAGAGAGAAGTAGTCAACAGAATAGAGCCTATTCCTCTAGACCATAAATCTCCCTATGAAGCTTTTGTCATGATTCAGTGTTCTTGCTAAGCATATCTGATTGAAGATATTGAGTCAGTCTTTTTCTGTTTCGAGCAAAACCGGCAGTTGTATCGAAAAACTCCTATGACTTCAACTAGAATCCAATTGCAAAATACATCTGGACATAATGAAACCTGTTGATTTTGATGGTTTTTGATCACTATCTTATAGATCTGTAGTCAGAATAGTCGATTAGGATTTATCGCTTTAATGTCTTAAACTTTTCATTTTTTCCTAATTACTACAATCATTGCACCTATCGACCGCTGCTTTAGCAACGGCAATCGTTTGCTAACAGAGGAGGAGCTCTCTTGCTTCTTTCTATCTATTTCTCATTTACAGTGTCATTCTATTCATTTTTTCAGTTGAAAATGTAGAAAAAAACTCGTTTTTCAGTTAAAAAATCATCAAATATGTGCAACAGTTTTGCAATGATGAACTGGCAATAATCCGGTTTCGTCCGGTCCGGCCGGACTGGTTCCAACTCTGTTCCCAATTATCGAACGCCGTTGGAGTCTATATTTTGGATGTGAATGGAATTCAGTGAGACTAAGAAAATCGTAAAAACAGTTCGAGTTCATAGTGTACTTGAAAGGAGATTCAACTGCCACATAGATGTAAGGAAATGTAATATTTCTTTACTCTGATGAGCTAAGATTTGTTAATTTCTCACATAGAATTTGTCTTTAACATTGTGAGATTATCCACACAGTAATAAATAAAATTCAATATGAATAATTGTCAAATCTTAGTTTCTTGAAATAACTAAAAACAAAATCCTATTTCCTTACATCTATGTGACAATCAGACCTCCATTCATATATGCTACGGGTTCAAATCCTTTTACAGATTTCATAGTCTCACTGAATTCTACTCATGGTCAAAATATGGACTCGAACAGCGTCCGATCAGTGAAAGATGTTTCCTTGTTAATCAATGAATGAAGATGCTCTGAGACTTTATGTTTCATATAAGTAGTTTATGCTATCGGTAATTTTAATAAAACTTCTTAAACATATCTTACAGTCATTTTCGATTCATGTCTGAACCCTCTATGAGGTTGACCTAAGAAGTATATTGGTCATTCGCGTTAGGAAATGAAAGTCTGACAGTGCATTTAAATTTGATTAAGATTCATAATCGTAGAAAAGCGTTAGTGAACTTAGTAATAATGTAAAATTTACTAGATGATATGCTAGTTCATAGCAATGTCCAAAACGAATTAATAGCACAGATATTGTTGGAAATATAACTAGTATTAGAATTAGTGATGTTAAAATATATTGTTGTAATAAACATTTATGTAATGAAGGAATTAGTCAAAGAAATGTTGAATGGTATATTCGGATTTCAGTATTTATTGCAATGTATTTTTTTCATTGACTTTTATGAGAAAAAAAAATCTATACATAAATTTTTTTTTTGGATAATTAACGTTATTCTTTTAAACCTTTGTATTCGTTTATTTTACATAAGAAAATAACACTTAATGTCGAATAATAACAATATAGTTATATAATCATGGAAAATAATTAGTACTCTGTTTCAGATCGTATATGAATATATAAAAAGAATTCAAAACTATGTTTTAGGATTATCATGTTTATTATATAAAGAATAAAAACAGATTTTAAAAGAATTTTTATCGATATTTTTGAGCTTTTGGACCAGATCGATGTTTGAATTTGTCGACTTCCGGTCGTTTAGGTAATGTATTGAGCCGTCCAGAACGAGCAGATTGAGCTTCTTCTTTCTTGGGATTTTTTCTAAGTTCATTAATATATACTTTTATGTTATCTGAAGACTTCATTTGAGCTTTATCAATCAATCTTATTTTGTCTCCAAAATTATGCCGGAACCTTCTTAAATTTGAAGATAACATTGCATATAAACTATGGTACATTATATTCATAGTATATTTGGATAAATCAGAATTTGGTCTAAAGTAGGCAATAGGTGCAGAAAAAGCACTAGTATCAATGTTTTCTATTGGTACATAAACACGTTTCCAAGCAAATGTATTTTGAAATTTGTCAGGAAGAGGATTATTATCATCAGATAAATATATAGAAGACTTTATCATTCTATATTGAGCAATTCGAAAAGTGTTTTGTAATTGACGTTGCTGATTTTTAGAAAAGAATGAATAGCAACGTTTTTTCACTACTGTTAATGTATGATGTCGAAATTGTAAGTTGAAAACAGCTGTGTTGAAGAGAATTATATTAACCAAATCAAAAATACTTCTTCTTGTATGTGAATCATGTAATTTATATTCATTTTTAGCAAGAGCTATGACAAATTCAGCAGCTGTTTGCCGTGCGTCTGACAGAGTTGCTTTTTGATATTTGAAATGTTTATTTTCACTTGTAATATTGACAGGATTTGATAAAGTTAAATAGTCATATCGTAGATGTGGTATAGAAAATGATTTTATACCAAGATAATCTAATAATCTAAGTGTACTTAACAAATCTTCATCTTCTGGTAATTCATTAAATAATGTATATGCTTGTTTTGAAATAATTGAATGAAGAATCGCCATAAAGGAAGTATATTCAATTGGATAATTTAATATATATTCACCATTTTCATTTTGAATAGATTGAAAATCATCTTTGTGTGTTATTAGAGTGAATAAATAAGGAATAAGACTAAGTTGTTCTTCATTCAAATGAACAACTTTATCTGATGTACCAAAACGAAATGTATATGTTATTATTTCACTTGTATTACATATATCGGTCATTATTCAAATGTCAATTTTACTCAATGATTAACTTTATTGTTACGAAATAGTAGAAATATTTTTTATGTATGAAGAAGAAAAACAAAAATTAAATATATTTTTCATTCTGACAGTATGCATCATACGTATGTTGGTTTTTTTCAACTACTGTTTCAAAAATAAAATTGAAATATTTATTATATAGAATAAACATTTGTTCTGAATAATTCTTTCTGTACTGTGATGAATGTCACCCGTATGAATATATTATAGTATGAATCACTCATGTTGGATATTTCTTTCTTTTCTTTTCTCAATTTTCTTGTCATATAGATGACGCGTAAAATGCACACATGTATATATTTCACTTGTCTTTTTATACTAAGGTATTTTTCTTTGTTGTTCTCTACGTTTGATATTTTCTAGATGTTTTCTTATTACTTATTTTTTCCCAACTAATTTAGACTTTTCCTAACTTGTAGGGGCATAGATAATATTCATTTTGAAAAGTAAAAATGCATGCTTTATCGATCAGCTTGATAGAGCCAATTTAGTAAAATACTTCTATATAGTTTTCACTATTGAACTGAGTTTAAACATAAAATAAGATCATTTAGCTCTAAAAAAAAACCGCCTTTTATTAATTATTTTTCTAAAAAGACACCATATAAACTTAAAATATTTTTGATCAGTTCGACTAGCACGTTTGTTATTACCAGTTACAATTCTGACGATTATCCTGAATACGAACTTAGTTAATTAAACATATCTGTTATATGGAATGCTTTTTTAACCAAATGTTTAGTAAAAGTGACAATATGTATTGAAAATTCTTTTTTCTTTTTGAATAAAAAAGTAAGGCAAAACATGAAATAATGAAGAAAAGAAACATTTTTTATTTTTATTTATTCAGTATTTAAATTATTATTTCATGAAATTTTCACTCAATATGTGGGACAATATGTTTCATATACACTAGTCCGACTAGAAAGAAAACACAAATGTTTTTAAATTGAACTTTTTAAATAAAATAATTACCATAATTCATTAAATTTTTCATATTTAATTTCATCAAATCGAATATCTTTAATCAGAAAACTGCAGTTCGTTCTTCAATTTTTTATTTTTAATAATGAACAATTTGAAGCACATAAATCATCTTACAAATATGCTCTAATTCTTCATTACGTTCTTTTCAATTTATGTGAATTGAACTCTATAATTTAATTTTATTTAAGTATATATTCAAAAGCAGCTCTTTCTCTTGCAATTTCAATCGCTAAATGTTGTTCTTTGTTCTTAATTTTCCATTTATGTACTAGATGCATTTCTTCTTCAATTTGTTCCTTTTTTTTGGCTTTTAAAAGATCTTGTTAAAAGATAATTTAACAAAGAAAATAAAACATAACATATCAATTGTATCATAAGAAAGCTTCTAGTTTGACGAATTAATTATTATTCAATGAAGTTAAAGTTAATCAAAGTTCTACTATTTTTAAGAATTTTCTGATTGGAAAACAATTGGTGATTAACTACGATTCTTAAACGTGAATATTTATTATATTCCAATGTATAAATAGTTTTTAATTCTCAGAAAAAATTCAGATTTTAATGGAAGTGACGTTTTTTTTAGAAATGTGAACGTGTCCTAACCATTTGCGGTAGACATATTAATTTGAATATGTTGGATGAGTAATGAAGAGTTATGGGTTTAGCACAATAAAAATGTAAGAAGATATATTTTAAGGAAAATCATTCCAACGCCATATTCTGATTTGTATATTTTTTATTACAGAATGTTTTATTATTTTCATAGTAATGAACAGTTCACTATAAGAAAGATTTTTTTCAGTAGTTTTTCTATTTTCTTTTCATAGACATTAATTTTATTGACTAACAAAGAAAGAAAAGCTATAAATATTGTATTTTCTCTTTTGATTGTTACTATTGTTTATATTCAATTTTTTTCTTAAATTTCAAGCATATTACAACGCTCAATCTTCATCATCGTACCTAAACGTTTATTTTCTTCAACAATTTCTTGTTTAATTTGTTATTTTTCTAAAATTTGTACATCAAGAATTAACTAAAAAATTTATATTATGCTTCTTGTTGAATTTATTGATCAATATCTTATAATAGAGTACTCTTTTTAGGCTTTCTATAAATACCGTTATCTAAAACAATAAAATAATTTTCAAGATTAATCTTGATTTTCCTATCATTCTGTTTTCATTTGTGGTGTTGTTACTACTTTATATAGTATATTAAATAAAGTTACATCAACTTCTAATCAAGGATTAATTGTGCGATATAAATAATTACTTCCAATACATGTTCTATTCGATGAAATAGATCTATTCGCTCTTCTGAAGTCCTCTCACGTTGGTGTTGAACACATGTAAACAGATGAAATGCATTTCATTCTTTTACTGCCATTATTCATGTTTATCATCTATTGTAATGATCTTTATTGATTAATATAAAAATTCATATAAGGGTTTTATTGATGTGTAATAAAATTATTGGTTAAAAGATAAAAAAAACTCTTATGATAATGAATGGCATCATTTTAAATAAAAACTAGATAAAAAAAAACAATTTTTTGTGTAATGTTTATGATTTATCGAAAATTAATCTTAAAATGAAATGATCATTTAGAGTAATCAAATAGATAGAGAGAAACCTGATTATTGATTGGAGATTTTTTATCAAGAAATATATCACACATTCTATAGTTCTATCTTTTCTCTTATTCCTGACTATATTAGCAAAAATACAATCTGCAAGGTCATATCTGTTAACGATATATAGTTTGAATTTGCTGAAAATAATAAAAGCAGTTTCTCTAACGAATATAATTGGTCATTAGTTTTATCTTTATTTTTTTGGTTATTCTAAATCAGCATTCGATCTGGAGTAACCAATTCGAGGTAAATCATAACCTACTGATTAATTAATTAATTTAATCAATGCGTTTCGAGTAGTTTTCAGGGAAGAACTATTGTTTTTTTTGTATAAATATATGCTATGCATAGTGCAATGTAAAGGAATTTCTCAAAATAATAACAATTTTAGATTGAGAGGAATCGTTCATTGTGGAAAAGAGGAGATTACTTTCAAGTTTCGACTCACTTTGTCTCTCTACAATTAGCACTAGCAGCTATATCATGTATCACATTTTAATCGCACAGGAAATACACTAACAGCTTTTAATATAAATAAGCGACACTAAAAGGACATCAATATGGGTATAAATAAATGCTAGATATGTCTATAATTTAGTTTCAATTTTATAGAATTAAATTATTGGTTCATTTAAATTTTCATGATTAAATTCTTTTTCGAGTTTGTTTAATTCGAAACCTTCTTCTAAAACATGTATCGCATTGAAAATATGAAATGATTATCAAACTATAATTTTTCTGCTAGAGAATATAGACTATCTAAATATTATCTGTTTCAAAATAGAAGCACGGTAAGTATTTTTTTTGAATAATTCAGAAACGCAAGTAGCTAGAGAGTTCGAGTTTTCATTGTTTGAAAATGGAGATCAAAGTGCATTAAATCATATAAGACATATTACAATTACTTAGTCAGTTGACTAAATTCGACTTTAAAATGGGCTGAGATTTTTTTTTCTAAGCTCTTAGAAGTTGATTTTGAGTGTCTAAATATATTTCGAGTTAAAATAAAATAATGACAAATTAGTTCGTTGAATCATGAAAGGATTGTCGAATTTTATTGAATGGTCACATGATTTTTGAATACAAGATCTTTATCATTTGGTATACTCTATGAAAATCCTGATTGAAGCTCATGGAGCTCGGGAGACGTAAAGATAGTCAAAAAATCGAACAAATTTTGTCATATGTTCAATAAAAAACAATAGAGGAAAACATCTATGTATGAATTGAATTTTTATTGACTTGATCCATTTACTTCTGACATGTGCAGCAAAAGACCTATTTATCCGCGTCTTTAATTATAATGTTTGCTATTCGCATACTTTCTGTTATGAATTCTACACCCGAATGCAACCAGACGCTTGTCTATCAATAAGATAGGCTGTGATTACATTTTTTTTTATAAATTAGTTTCAGATAGTGTAGTTACAGCCTCTTTTGAGTTGAATGTTATTTGTAAAATA
Organism: Macrotrachela quadricornifera; assembly: GCA_022393335.1. Classification (NCBI taxonomy): domain Eukaryota; kingdom Metazoa; phylum Rotifera; class Eurotatoria; order Philodinida; family Philodinidae; genus Macrotrachela; species Macrotrachela quadricornifera. The sequence goes on from JAJEKB010000497.1 coordinate 211,240, forward strand.
CACAAAAATAAAATTGCCTTTATGTTGCCGTACTGAGCACACGATGTGCCCAATGTAACATTTTGTCTACATGTGAAATCAATCGTTCCGTATTGTTTGTCTCATGTCCTCCATCAAACCATTCAATGTCAATTTTTTTATTGAACTGATGCATTTTAGCTTCATAATGCTTCATCTGACGGGCTGGGCAGCGTGTATCATTATTACCTTGAATAATGAGCACAGGTGCAATGATCTGTTCGACATATGTAATAGGTGAGGCTGTTGCGTGTAATTCTGGCTTCTCTTCAGGTGTATCACCCAATAGTGTCACTACATAACCTTTGAGTGATGCAGCAGAATCTTCATAGAGCATAGCCCAATCAGTGATTGCAATACCAGCTATTCCACCAGTCCATAGATTAGGTCGTTTGCCTAAAGCTAACAATGTGAGATAGCCACCGTAGGACCAGCCGGTAAGGAAAATAGCATTTGGTCGAGCAATACCCTGTTCAATAAGCCATGTGCGAGCAGCCACTATATCTTCTATTTCCCAATGGCCAGTGTCAGAATAGATCTTATGTTCAAATGCTCGTCCGAATGTTATTGAACCACGATAGTTAATTGAAAAATGTGCAAAACCATGATCAAGCCATGCTTCACGTTCCGGCTGGAATCTTTCACTTGTAACATCTGAAGGACCACCGTGCATTTCAATAATAGTGGGAAATGGTTTATTGCTACTGATATTAGGTAAAGTAAGCCAACCTTGAATGAGCTGATCGTCAGACGATGGAAATGTGATCGAACGCCATAGATAACTCGGTAGAGTGTCATCCTTTAATGGTCCAAGTATGGTTCGTTCAAGTGCTCCACTCTCACCATTCAATACAATCATTCGTGGTGGTGCAGTTGCATTTTCCCACTGCACAAAGATTGTACCATTGGGACCAAACTGTGCATTAAATATTGTGCCTGATGGATGCTCTGCTAACTTGTGTAAATTTTTATCATCAATGCAATAACAATATAGTTGAAAGATTGCATTGTGAATATGTAATAGTAGAATAAACTTGCTATTGTGTGACCAGTCTAATGGCTCAATATCACCTTCATTGCCCAATTGATCCAATATAAGATCGATTCGTTCGTTCGTGCGCACATTCCAGATGAACGGTCGGTTAACCCCATCACGATTACTTTTTGCTAAGAGACGAGCATCAGTAGGCAATGGTGCGAATTGTTTTGGCACAATGTTTACGTTTATGCCATCATCAAGTGTATTGATCTGCTCACTATTTATAGTGTCGAACACGAGCAATTTGCTTCCAGTACCTTTTTTAAAGTCTGTTGTTTCTATGACAATTAATTCACCATTATAAGACAATATGGGATGAACTGTGAAATTTGATGTTTGGTAGATCAGATTAGGTTTACCAATAGTAGAATCTATCACTGATTGTATAAATAATTGATATCCTCCTTCATTATCGGCGATTATATAGCCTATTATTTTGCCGATGCAGTCTGTTTGAATGCCTAATACTGAATATGGTTTAGCGTCAGGTGTTAAATCGTCCTGTTTGCCTGTATCAACATCGACACGAACAAAATGACCAGTCTCATTACCTTGATTGTCGTTCAAATAATATACATAACGTCCATCACTCGAGATTTCACCGTTTTCTTTACCAGACAAATGTTGAGTGAGTTGCCGTAGTTTTCCATCTGGTACATTCCATGCATACAACTGATAGATACCTGATTGATTACTTATAACCAAACCGCGTTGATGATTGCATCGTGCGAGACGTCCTCTATTTTCATGTAACCGAAAACGTTGCTTCCACGAAGCATGTTCATCGGTTATAGGCGCAACTAACATGTGCACTGGTGTGTAATAGATTACAAAACACAAATAGAACGAATGATGACTCCTATCATTTTGTATAAATCGAGGCAATGAATAAAGAGAAGGAGAAACGAATCGTGACTATATAAAGCATGTATGAAAGCCTTGTATTAAATATACTTATGATCAAAGAGTGATTATAGAACTGATAGCATAGATGGAGGTATGAAAGAAAATGAGCATATAAAAGTGAAAGACGTTGTTTCATCAAGAATACATATGAAGAAGCATTTTATTGTAATAAAAAAAAATTAAAAGCGATAAAAAGTTTGATCTATAATTTGCATCTAATCAGGGAGCGCCATCTATCGCCATTCAGTCAAAATATCCATATATTTGTTTCAACAAAAACATCGGAACATAAGTAGTGGATTCATCAGGCTTTAAAGGTCCGAGCCTTTCCTGAATTGAAAGATTGGCGGCTTGTGGCGATAGAATTTATTTTTTATTTTCGAAAGACAGTCTTCAGCAACATGATAGAAATCTGAATAACTAGTTTCTTTTTATCAAAAAGAGACTGAAAATTTAGCCGTTCTTGATGACAATCACTATCGTAAATTCAAAGTTATGCTGATGCTCATGTTCGATAATAGCATAAAGAGTGAATAGATGAACAAAATTCAGTAAGTTTTTGTATTTCAATAATTCAGACAGAGAAGGAATGGAAAAGTCAATGCTTCTACGCATTAAAATATCGAATTTTTCCTTACTGGTTTGACACTCTGTTTTAGATTCTCCGTTTATTGTAAATTTAAGAAGAAATGTGTGAACAATACTCTTAAGAAGCTCCTTGAAGAAATTAAAGAATTCGTAGAATTAATCAATACCTCTCTTTCTCTTGTGTTCATTTGGAAAATCTATGTGAATTTTCCTTAAACTGATGTATCTCTACTGTCTATAAATCAGAATATCATGTAAGTGGTAAATAGATTCTGAAAGATATACCAAAGAGTAGCATCCTCTGATTAGCAAACAAAATAAAGTGAAATAAAAGGATGGATCATCGATATCTTTATTACTTTGACATCTGATTCGCAATCAGGAATCATAATTGTCATCTGAATATGCCCAAAGTTTCTCTCTATTTACATATCTTTCTTCATCTATGGTATTAGTCGGATATGTCGACATATATCTAACAATATACTAGAAGAATTTCATTGGTATAATAAATAGAAGCAATTTCTGTAAATTTTATTTTTTTAAATATTTTCTCTTGTGATTCTATTTTGTGATAAAAATCGATTCTATGATTTTGGAAATCAGTTTAATTTGTCCAACTGAAGGTTCAGCAATTGAATCTGCACAGAATTATAACTCGCTTTTGAACCATCAATTTATAGAAAATGCACAACAACCAGTTGGTAAATCAAACCCATCACACATTACAAATCTAATTTTAATAATGTATTTCTTTCATCGAAGCATATGTAGACTAGGAACAAGTAAATGTCAAGGCAAATGTTATATCACTGCTTATTAGGATTCGAGAAGAAATAAAGACTATTCAATCATTCATTATAATGGATGCAAAAGGAAAAGGATAACAAAAAATTCAGTACAGGATAATAATGAAATACGAGGACGACAGTAAACAAGAGCAACATTTTTCTCTCAACGAGATCAATACAGATATTCAAAAACCAAAATTGAAATTAGAATACCATTTTTGATAACGTTCCGTTGGACAAAAGATCTCTCTATAAAGCAAACAAAAGATTTAATGAACAATTTAATTGGAATTTCCAATAAAATGTTGGTTGATTGAGAAAATTACTTTAGAAGATCCAGATTTATCGAAAATGGGTGGTTCAAATGAAGTCGTTCAAATCGATGAAAGTCTTATGAAAGGAAGAAGGAAATATAATCGCGTAAGATTGCTTCTAAGAGATGCGACTCCACCATCAAGATAAAAATATCGAAATCTTGTCGTAGGTCCTTTGGTTTTGGGCTCGTTTGGGTTCGTTCAGATGTAAAAAGGATTTAAGGATGTTTCATGTCTTAAAAAGAGATGAATCCTCCTTAAGACCAATTATACAGCAAAATGTCAATCCTGACTCTACCATTATGACATATGAGTGGAAAGCATACAATTATATTTCAAGATGGTCCGGTTTCAATTTTATCCACAAAACAGTTAATCAATTTAAAAACTTCATAAATCCAATTAATGAAACAACTACACAAAGAATTGAAGTCGTTTGGAGTTGGGTGAAGACAAAATTAATTAAATCAATGAGAGGAACCAAAGAAAATTTATTGCAGGGTCATCTGGTCGAATACTGGTGGAGAGAAATTTAACGTCAAAAGCCTTTACAATGAATTCTAAGGTTGTAAACGTTTATCTTTCTTCTTTAATTTTTAATTTCGTATTTAACATTTGATTTAGCAATATATTAAATAGATATCTATAAACAGTTTTAAATTTTTCATGCATAATATATCGACACTATTAGTATCGGTGTCGACATATCCGACTAATACCGACAATCATTTCCACTCAAACCCATTGTATTCTTCTCATAAAGTTTCCTTAGTTTTTATACCATTTGGTTAATCTATTCTTGAATGGTATTCTTACAAAATTTCGTTATCAAAAATATAGATACAGAATTTATGATGTTTTTGTTACCATTCTTGTTTACCTAATAACATGAAAAAACTTATGAGATGATGCACGTCTTTAAAAGATTTATTTAATTGACTGCAATTTGAAGATTCAAATAATGGATCAGTTGAAAAATACGAATAGTTACAACAATATTTATGAAGTATTGCAAGTGCAGGAAAAATATTCTAACGCAATGAAGAATTATAAAAATGTACTCAAAATTTAACTAAATATGTTTCTATTTAATCATCTGTTATTTGTCATTCTTTAAACAAATATTCATTTCGACTATTCTTTCATATCATTAAAACACAATTATATTTCAGTCAAAATTCCAACCTTTCAATCATTTATTACTATAATATTTTAATAAAGTATTTATTCATCTTCATTGCTATAAAAAGGTTGTTGATCATATTCAAGATGATTCGCATTATCAATTAATTTATTTACGTCTATTAGTCTTTACTAAAATACGAAATTTCTTATTCATAAGACCGGTTTGACTATTGTGATTTATAAAGGTATATTCTTTTTTGTGCAACAAACATAATAGAAAATGTATAATCAGTGAACGATGACAAAACCAGCTAATACTGAATTTTTAAACGCCAGAAAATTTTGCAAGAATTGTTTGTACTAACCAATCAACTTTATTAGTCCAAATAAATGAATAAGAACAAGGTGAATCGCATACAATAAATGTTGAATTATTTGATAATGTTATAGTTTGAATTTGTATACCATCATAATAAGCACGTCCAATACGTGCTGCAGCAGTACATGTGCTATCAATAGATGATGAACATAATGGATCAGGACCACCTGCTGTTGAATTTGTAATAATACCTAATACTGGTGTACTTGTATTTCTTAATGTAGGCCAACCAAATCCATTGAGATATTTTTGTGAACTTAAACTATCCAAAATTTCTATTATATGTGGTGTTCCTATATAGTTAAAATATTGTGCATGCCAATTTAATGTTTTACCATATCCAGCATTATAATAATTACTAAGATTGCTAGGTTGATAATCTATCGAAGCTTTTTGAAACCAACGATGAATTCCAAATGGAATTCCAACACGAAATAGATCAATTATTGACTTAGTTGAAGTTATATAAGGTTGTAGATCATTTAAAGTAATATTACTATTCATTGGTTTACCTGTTAACGAAAGAAGATAAATAAAATCTGGTATACTATCCAACATTATTAATCCACTGATTTGATCAGGAAATAATGCAGCATAGAGTTGAATTAATTGACCACCAATAGAATGACCAATCATAATATATGGTGCAGGTTCTCCTATTTCTTTTAATAATTCATGTAAATAAAATATTGATTGATAACTATTTGTAGGAATTGGTAAAACATCTGACCATCCATAACCAGCACGATCATATGTACATGAACGTCGTCCATTAGCAGCTAATTGATCTTGAAGAGCGAAAAAACTTGCTGAGAACAATCCATTACCAGCTTCTAAGATAAATGTTGAACCATTATTAATAGGACCTTTACATAAAATGTGCATTTTAATTGTACTTTGACTAATAACAGAAGCAACGTTAGAAAGATTCATTTGTGTATTCATTCGAATAGTAACTTGTTGTCCAAGTGGTCCATAATTTAAGACATCATTTGCACTCCATACTGCTTGTAAAGCTAATAAAAATCCACATAAACTAAGAAAACCTATTGAAGACCATCCAATTCCTTTTATAATACATTTTAATATACAACATTTTTCACAGCAATATGATGAACTTTTCAATGATTGAACTGTTTTATCAGTAGTTATATAATTATTAGCAGTATTTCTCGTCTTTTCTCCTTCATCTTCAGATGAATTTTCTATTTTTGATGTTAAAAAAAATTGATGGAAGTTTATCAACAATTATTAATTGAGGAGCAGCATCTTCAGAAGACACTTTTGTGTCACATAAATGCTGTACATATTCGAACCATGTTATATTAATAATAATAAATAATGTTAAAATCCATGTTGCACCCCATACTGCTAATATACCATTATGACCAGTTTGTTCACCTTTTTTACTAACAATTCCATCTCCAATAATAATCATCACAGCCATAGTAAACATCCAAGTACAATATATTGACCAAATACATTTTTTTTTCACAGATATATTTCTCCAACATTTGTGTAACATATAATACGCTTGAAAATCAAGTATTAATCCAAAAGTAGCACCCCAGAATGGCACCCATTGATTACCATAATGACCATCTTTATAACTTAGTCCAATATGACCACCAAAACCAATTAAATGAAACGCACTAATCGAAACAATAATGATAGTAAAGATCCAAAGTTGAACAGCAATATGTTTAGGCCGAGAACTGGACATTATACGAATTATTTTTATAATAATCTATGAAAAATATTAATTTAGAATTTTATTCAATTTTTTTCTACATAATTCATCATAAATCTCGTCTTTGAACTTATTTTTCTCAAAAATTTTACTAGTAAACATTAAATCAATATTATTAAATAAAGATTTTAGATATATAGTTTGTAATGTCATAATAGACTAAATTTGAAATCCTCAAAATTAATATTAGAATATCAGATAAGGATAGCAAGATATTCGAAAGTTTCTATTCTCAAGAAATAATATGAATATCTAAATTTGTAATGCTCACTACTTACTTTTTCTTTTTATAAATCATTATTCTCTTATTTGCAATTCATTATGGAAGAACAAGAAGAAAAATACATCGAAAACATACACTATAAGTTGTCGACAATGCTATTATAATAAAGTTTTTTCTCTCTCAAAAAAAAAAACATTACTTATCTAAATTCATTCATTCTTTTTTTCTTCACTAAAGAGAATTAAATCATTCATACTATAACGACAACAACAACAGCAACAATGTTTTCAGTCAACGAAATAGTAGATGCACAACAAATTCAATACATTAACATTATTTCTTATATGATAAAAATAGAATAACAAAAAAAAATTTGTTAAATTATTAATTTAATATATGAACGAATATATAATTCATTAACAAGATTTGAACTAAAAAATTTTTATTTTAATAAAAAAAAATATCTTAGAATGTTGTACCAAAATTTTGTACCCACAAATGACTTCTTCGATAAGAGTTTTCACCTATATAACCGATACCAATGTCTCGATAATTAGTCATAATATTACGACAATGACCAGGTGAATTCATCCAACTATTGACTACTTCTCGAGGAGATGTTTGACCTGCGGCAATGTTTTCAGCAATATTTTGGAATCGATAACCAACATTTCTGATTCGTTGACTCATTGTACCACCGTCTGGATCAATATGATCAAAATAATCATTTAATCCCATATCAACAGCATGACATCGTGCAGCACGTGTCAATTTATCATTTAATCCTATTGATGGTACTGGAGGTTCCCAAATTCCTCCACAATGAGCTCCTTTAGCACGAATTTTATTAATCAATGAAAGTACTTCATTTTCGAATTTAGTCCAATCATGGGGCCAACTTTCACTTCTTTGACAATCAATATCACCTGAATCTTGAGTATTACTGGCCCATATTGGTGCAAGAGGAGAATTATTATAAATAACTAAATTACCATCAGATTGCATTATCATAGAAACATCAGTTGCTCCTCGATTATGTGTACCTGATGCCCACGTAGGATGATTTTGACCATCATAAATAACTAAATTTCCATCATTTTGCATTATCAATCGATAAGGATGTGTACCTTTATCATTTGTCTGTGATGCCCAAGTGGGAGAGTGATGCTTGACATTTGCACCTTTATAAATGACAAGATTTCCATCAGTTTGCATACATAAATAGAAACGTTTATTATGTGAAACTAAACAATCATCTTGATTTAGTCTTTCACCAGCATTTAAACTATGAATAAATATTATTTACTTTAAAAAAAAATAGTCAAAACTTACCGATCTTGACTAATATATCTGCCATTGACAATGAATTGAGTGAAAATAATAAACACAAGTAATAAGAAAATATTCATAGCTTTGTTATGTTTGTGTATAACAGAATACGAATAATATGCAAGTAATAATTAACTTATATATGATAACAGAATGAAAGAAAGCGTCTCTTTAAATAAGTATCTTGAGTACTATGAGATATTTCCCATTATTGATGTATAAGAAGAAAAACAAATTTTTATCAGAATAACTTATAGGATAATTTATATGGGAAATATCGGATAATTTTCCCAATAAAAAAAAATATTTCTCTTTTCCCAGACATATTCTTATGTCATCTTTTTGACATATAGATCAGATTGTCTTATTATTATTCTACATCACGTAATATTCATTTGTATAGTCATATAGATAGTTTCAAAGTAAAATTACTATTTCAATTTTGTTTCTTTAATAATATCTATTACAACTCTTCGTGAAACTCTCTTCATATATCGAAATTTGATTCTATAACACAAGAAATGATTATTAATATCACTGAAATGTCAATTCAATTTTGTTCTTTAAAAAATCTAGATGATGGTATAGGACACGAAATGGTTCCTTCGTAATTTTTAATTAAATTTTTCGATTAAACATCAATTAACTTTTTCATTGTAGATACAGCAATTCTCAAAGATATTGAACATTAACACTTACTCATCTTGTTTGTAAAACCTTATCCCAGCTAGAAAATTTTTCATTTCTGAAAACAATATTTTTAAAGCCCATTTCCGCATTATAAAATAAAAAGAAATCTATTGAAAATGTGATATACACATTACATTAAAATATAAGTGAAAAACCAGATTGTATCCATTGCCAAACAAACAAATAGGCTTTACGTGTGACCAATGACAATGAAAATTAGAATTTATTCATTAACAAAGAAAAAAAATTCCGTTGTTTTATCCTTACTAAAAACGCATTATCTCAAATTTTTATTTTACGAACGACAAACATCTAATGCACCATCCATGGGAGCATTCATCTCGTTATACCAAATGTATTCAAAATTCTCTGATGTAATACTATATACCGATTGATACAGTAATGAGATGATTGCTCTGCTGAATATCTTAACTATTAATAGTAGCTTGTCGTTACCCAGCGTATGCGTATTATGGCATTCGTAGGTATATTTTATTGTTATAATAATATGTATTTTGAAATAAAAATATGCAATGCAAAGAGCGTCCATTCATTCGCGGTCATCCGCTATTTGATTTCTCTCGTTCTCACATTCATCTGCAGAACTATTTAAAATATAGGCACATCGTCTTTAGATCATTCTCTTCTTTTATCCTTCTACATCATCCTTTTTCATTAACTTTATAATCAACCCTTTACAACATTGTTGTTCATTATACTTATAATCGATTCTTTACATCATCCGTTAACATCATCTTTCTATTTCATCTTAATGTATTGTCGTTTGTTATTTTCCGTTCATAATTCTTCTTTATTCTTGTTCATTGTGCTTTCTTCATTATTATTATCCGTTAAGATTTTATTTAAACCTTTTTCATCATCTTCATCCATCGAGTATATAATTTCTACTCTCTTCTATGAGGCATGAAGTAATGCTACTCAAGAGAGGTTCCGCTATAATTTCAAATAGAAGATATAATGAATTTTATATCAAATGAAACCTATGAAATTTTCAGAAATTTGATATTTTGCTTAGTGTGAAAATTAAGATGTAAATAATTCAAAGGTAAAGTAAAGTTTTTTTTCTTGCATATTTTATGTGATACGATAGAGCTTGTTGATTTCTACGAAACTGTATATATTAAAAAATCTTCAAGTCATTTTTATGTGATAAAAACTATATGAAAAAGTCATGAAAACATTCAATTTTTCTATAAATTTAGCTTTTTTATTATTTTTACAACCTCAAGCGTTTTAAAATATGCTTATCCGATATAGTTTTTCATGTTACATCGAATGGATATATTTGGAAACGCTTAAGGTATTAAATATAATAAAAAAAAATAAATTTATAGAAAAAATGAATGTTTTTATGACTTTTTCATATAGTTTTTATCGCATAAAAATGACTTAAAGATTTTTTTCTAATATATACAGTTTCGCAGAAATCGACAAGTTCAATCGTGTCACGTAAAATATCCAAGAAAAAAACTTTACTTTACCTTTAAATTATTTACATCTTAATTTTCACAACAACAATAAAGTATCAAATTTTTGAAAATTTCATCAGTACTACATTAAAACATATTTATAACTCTCGCTATTTATTACTAATTGACGAGCTTCTACTTGATATAAAATTCATTATATCTTCTATTTGAAATTATAACGGTGCCTCTTTTGAGTAGCATTATTTCCTACCTTGTAGTTCTGAGCGTAGTGTATTATTATTGTAATTGCAGTAGTAGATGATATGTATTTTCACTCATTGTTAAAAAAAATAAATTTCGTCAATAGACTAACAGATCGATACTGGAGACATCTCATCTATCTTCTTTGCGTTACAGTTGTATATCTAACAACATGATTATGTTTGGATTTTGGAAGCAATAAAATAAATTTCGATTGAAATAATATGACTAGTTTCATGAAGAGTTTCGGATTAATTTTATTGTCACATCTTGTACTAAGAGAAATAACTGATTCTATGATTTTGAAATTCTAAAAAAATTTTCTACCTGAAACTAGCCGTTTTTTTATGAGTGATTTCTCCTCATCCTCAAATTAACTATTATTTGCCTAAATTCTGGTGGTTTTAAATGATTTGATTTTCCAAAATTCAGCTGTTTCTCACTTGCTTTGTATAGATAAATGTCTATTCAAAAAGAACTCATCTTTTAACTATACTTTTTAACAAGTTCAGTTCATTGAAAATAATTTCTTGACTAACTCATTAGCTGTAAACTAAAGTTAAGCATGCCGACCTCTAATTCTCATGCCATGTAAGAAAATGAAGAATAAAATAATTATAAATTATTGTGACATTTAATTACATTCCATTAGATAAATTCTATATTTTTATGATGCCTTTTCAACTAATAATAATCTTCTTTTTCTACTATTTCACTGTAATTGTTAACTATTCTACGCATTTCTTCTAGTTCATTTTATAGGAGCAATTATTTTACTGTAAGTGCACATCTGTTTTATGAGTTAGAATGTTCTAGATTGAACGGAAGGAAATGAGTTCATAAGTTAAAAAAAAAAAACTTTTATTTTTTCTTATCAACAGAAAGTATTTATGCATGATGAATATCATTCTATAAATGTTTTTTTGTCCTTATAATTATATACTCTATTCACTTTTAGATATTCATCAACAACATTGATGGAACATACATCACTATCATTCTACATTTGAAAATATTTGTCAAGATAATTTATCATGACATTTATTAACAATTTTACAATAGTAGAGATTGAATCATGGTATATTCCTTTGGATATAATTCTAATTATTTCTCTTGGTATTGCTATTATATTTTCTGTAATATTTATAATTATTATAATGATTGAGAAAACATGCCATACAATTTCCATGATATTAACTGCAAATTTATGTTTAGGTGAACTTGTATTTGCTTATGGAATGTTAGGAATAGCTTTATTAACATTAAAAAATGATTTAAAACAAATTGAATATGAAGATATAGGTTGTGTAGTTCCTCCTTATCTTGCTTATACTGGAAGTGCTATAATGAATTATGCACTTTCATTACAAGCATTTCATCGATATACAAGTGTTGTTTATCCAACTCGTTTATTTTGGCAATCAGTTCGATTTCAATTTTGTCTTATTTGTATAACATGGATTATTAGTTTTGTTGGTTCTCTTGAATTTTTACTTCGTGGTGAAATTATTTATAATATTCATAGTCAAGCATGTTTTATACCATTTAAACTTTCTTTCTCAATTAATTATATGATGTTTACTGTTTATTTAATTCCTCTCTCAATACAAATATTTATTCATATAAAATTAGTTCAATTTGTTAAAAAAATACGTAAACGTGTAACACCTGCAAATACTTTATGTCGTGCACAACGAGAATTAAAAATGGTTCGACGAACAACTATACTTGTTATTATTCTATTAATGTTTGGTATTCCATATGTAATATTAGTTGTTATATCATTTTTTACTAATCTTCCAAAATATTATTTTCGAATTGCTTCTATATCTGTCGATGTATCATTAGTACCTTTGATGATCGCTTTATTTCAATTTACAGATCCACTTAAAAAGGCTGTTATAAAAAGAATTAAACGACTACCAAATATAATTACAGTAGCTACGATATAAACATAATTTATATCTTATGGCTCTAAACGTTATTAAGTCGTGTTTGAATTGTAAAAAGAAGAACACACTTGAAATTTTTATTTAAAACAAGCGTTTTACTCGCATATATACCATAAAGTTCACATCATGGTTAACTCTTCCAAACAACATAAGAATAAAGAAATATTTTATTTTTTTATAAATTAATTACATAATCCAATGTATATAACTTTTTATAATACACTATAATATTATTCGAAATTAAGGTTTTGTCATAGAAAGATGAGGCGAAGTCTTCCGTTTCAGAATATTTATGAGTTTTCAAAAAACAAATCGATTTGAACAGACTTATCGGTGAAAATTTGGACCCACTATCATTTTTTTCGACTATACCGTTTATACGGGCAAGGATTTTTAAATATCTCTTTTGCTAAAATAAAAAAACTTAGATAATTTTTTTTATTAATGTTTCAAATTTGAACATTTTTTGAAACACTATTTTTCGAAAATCAAACAAAGAGAAATTTAAAAATCGGAGCTCGTGAAGATCTGGCCCTAAGACCGCTCTACAAGTTAAACACTACACTGGCATGATTAGCCAATATTCTTATATCGAAAACCTTGCCCATGTGAAAAGTAATTTGGTTTCTGAAGTGGGGGGGAGGGGCTCGTAATTAATGATTCTTATTGTCTTAATATAACAGTAAAATAGATAAAATTTAATTTAAAAAAATATAAATGAATAAACTTGTTTATTTTGAAAAAATATTAAATATATCAACAAGAAGAATTTCTATAGAAGAAAATAAAAGGTGATATTATTATAAATTATTGCCATATTTATTTACATATTCCTATTATCTATTTCAAAGTGGAAGAAGGGTGAATATTTTTTAAATAAATTTTTAATGAAAATACGTATCGGTTTGCAGTTTTCATCGTTTGATAGAGGTAGACATTCTGCGCAAAATTACATACGAGCCATCCCGAAACAGTAATCATAAACAAAAATTATAGGAAGCAAATTATGTAAAAATGCATGTTTATAGGTGAGTCGTCAATGTTCGAATTTCTCCTTCGTGGTCATTTCAAAATGTTCCATAGGTAGATATAGGATAATATTGTGATGACACGTGCCATCGTATTTGAACGAAACATGCTATGCTTTTCTATTATGGACGGATAACCAATTTTAGGATTTCCTAGACTTGATATAGATTGATTAATCGTGGCTTGTTATGTACATATTTGTGACTAATAACCATTTTTTGAAGTGTTCAAACAACATTTTATATGTGCAAAATCATGTAAATGTCAGATACTGCCAATTGGCGTTTGGATCTTTGGATATGTTTATCCGAATGAATTTGGCACAGGTAATGATGTTTCTCCTTTTTTCATTCTCCTTCTGGTACTTAAAATATTTATAACAACTGTCCAAAATACATACAGATGTTCATAAGTAACGTATGACTGAGCATTGAATCGAAAGATATACAATATTCATGTATCTATAAATATTCTATGACCCAGCTGCATCATATATAATCTCTATTTTTAGGTAGCACTAACCTTAAGATAGTTTTGGTCAATAAGACTTTGACAAAAACTAGGCCAACGTGTAGTCCATGAATTACGTAAAGCATGCATTTTTATACAATTTGGTCTCTACAATTTTCGCTTATGCTTACTATTTCTGGATGGTTCACATATAATTTTGTGTAGAATTTGATGCTCTTTCAAATGGGACTAATTTCAGCTAGACAAAGAAATTTTGTTTTTATCTTATTTCGTTGAAATGCACGAAGAATAGGATATAATAAGGTTGGAAATCATCTAATCATTTTCGAAATCGATTGAATTTGGTCTAGAAAGAATTACTATAAAATTTTGCATCAAATAATGTATGTTTTTTGATGATCCTTTGTTGAGTTGATTTATGTTCTTTTACGTCTGTGTCTTTTCCTATCGATCGACCTTGACTTGTGTTTTTATTTTTTTGTTGTTCTGTCACAGAGAACGAATCGTACTGATATGTACAAAAAGAAGAACTAATAAAACGAAATTTTTTCCATCTAAAACATTTTGTAAATAAAAATAAAAAAAATTTTTTTTTTATTTTAATTCTTCTTTAATTTGTTGAAGAAGCATATTAACTCTATCTCGAGCTTGAAATAATTCTTTTTGAACAGTTGGATGTTCAGGATTAGCTAAATTTGTAAGATACCATGGTACAATTGATTGAATAAAGTCAGTTATTTTTTGTAAAAATGAAAAATGTGGAATTGTTCGTGGTGTTAATATATTATGTTTTTCAAGTTCATCATAAAGATAATTTTTTAATTGATGATCATAAACAATTGGCTTATATGAACGAAAATATTCTTCACTAATTGGATACGATCCAGCCCATTCCCAATCCACAATACCTTGAATTTTATTATCTTCAAGTACAAGTATATTTTGAACACCAAGATCATTATGTGTATATACATTTGGAACATCATTAAATTCAGGAATATCTAATTGTTGAAATTCATTTATTGATCTCATTATATCATCACGAATTGGATCAAATATTGATTCAGCATATAATGTATAAATTTGTCTACTTAAACGATCATTAAATAATCCTTTATAATTATTCCATGGACCCATTCCATCACTATCAGCACCTATTTCACCATTCATTTGATAATTTCCAATTTTATTTGAATGAGGCATTTTTTTATGTAATTCAGATACATATTCAACAAGTTCATTTATAATTGATTTTTGTTGATCAATAGTTAATTTCGGCCAAGTATCATCAATTTTTGATGAACGTCGTAATGGTTCACCTTTTATACGTGTCATAGCAATCCATTCAATACCAAATTCATTATTTTTATTTGATGAATAAGCAAGTACTTTTGGAACAGGTATATTTGTATATTTTCTAACTAAATCAATAGCAGTTACTTCACATTCAGTTTTACTTTTATTCCAAAATTTTCCACAAATTTTCAAAACATATTTATCTTTATCATTTTCACATTGAATAAAAAAAAGAAGATTATTTAAACCATGTATACCAGTTTCAAACCAGCTAATCTTTTTATTTAAATAATGTTGAAAAAGTTCTTCAGCTTTTTCACGTGTAAATGACATACCACATGTTGGACCATGTCGTTCTAATTCTTGTGGACATGATGCCATTAATACAAAATATGATTTAAAATAATAAGAAAAAAAAGTTTATAGCAAGAAATATTTAAGAAATCATAATACATAAAAAGGGAAATCACGCGTGAAATATTAATAAGAGAAAAGAGACTCATTAGACGAAGAAAAAAAAAATGAGAAAGGATAGTGAAAGGAAAAATCCATCACGCATATCGAACAGAAAGGATGAATAACGTAAGACAAAATAGAATGGTTAGCATACCATTTTATTGACAAATGTTTTTTTGCCACCTTTTCGACGACGCTTTTTTTTTCTTAATTATTATTTAAAGTTTTTTTTAAATTCTTCTTCTGAAATAGTTTTCGTTATCTTGGAAACTTCATGAGACGATGAATTTTTAGCTTCTCCGTCAGTTTAACTAATTATTACACGATGCAACGTTAGGTGAATATGATGGATATGGTATTATATTGATATATTCTTTTGTTAAATAATTTATAACATCTGGATGAATATGAGATCGGCTATTGTCATCAACTAGTTTTCTATAATTTGTGTCTGATGACTTCCTTTTTTCCATATTTCGTTGATAAATAAGCTTGTTTAAAGAATACAAAAAATAAAATTTTTGATTCAAATCTAGTTCGATGAAGAGTAATTATTGGTGATTTACCTTTGTCAGATCAGTTGATTTGTGATCAACTTGTCTGTAAACAATTCATGTTTCATCATTAGTAATAACATTATATAATCGTCAGGAACCATCGCAAAGTTTCATTGAACTTTGACAATTAAGTCTAATTCGTTCTTGCTTTTGTTCATCATTCAATTAATGGGGTAATCAATATAATATAATTTTTCTCAACTTTAAACAGTAATGAATAATTCTTTCAATCGTGCCTTGCGAGAGAAGGAAATGTTCTAACTATGATATTGAATGCAGATTATTGTTAATAACCTATCGTAATAATTCAATATTAACATTTTCTCTCTTTTCATGAAAGCGATTTGCCCAAATTGCAACTATAATCAAGTTCAAAATAGAGTTATTAATCGTATCATTATACACAAGACATTTCATTGTGTATTCATTCAAAAAAAATTCTTCAATATTAATTGATATAAAAAAATGGACAATAGCGTTGTCAAAACTTTTGAACATCGCTACGTATGATGAAATTAGTTAAAAATGTCATGCATGTTTAGTTTTTTTAGAAAATGATACGGTATCATAGAAGTGAATTACAATTAGTATTTTATAGAAAATCATCAAAAAGAACGAAAATTTCAACACGAAAATGTGACAAGTATGTCTATATCTATAAAGACCTTCTTAATTATAGCATACAAAAAAAAATAGAAGATAAATTTTATTCCGTTTTACTATTTACATCAATGAAAAATATTCTTGAAAAGAATACAAGACGTATTCATAGAATAATTCTATTTCATGAATATTACCCATCGAATCAAATATCATATTTGTCGGATGATCAAGCGTTGATGTATTACCATTTAATCCATTTTCACTTCGAGCAATAGTTGTTCATTTATTATCATCTAATATCCAACGAACAATATTATTTGCACCAAAGTTAGCAATAATAAGACTGTTTGTTGATAGATCTAAATAAACACCAGCAAGACGATATAGTTGTGTATTATTCATTTCAAAACCATATCCACCAGCAGCAATAGTACCTGTTGAAGTACCAGATAAATATTTCATTACACGATGATTATTATAATCTCCGATGTATATTGGTATTAGAATTCGAGTCTAGTGCAATACCATATGGAAGATTGAATTTATTTAATGCAGAACCGGAAGAAGCTATAAATATAATATTATTTATTCAGAAAAAAAAACATTTTTCTACTTGTAACACCAGCAACTGAGTTTCCATAAGTCCAAAATTGAATTCGATGATTATCAGAATCTGCTATATATAAATTATTATTTGAGTCAAAATAAATATAAGTAGGTCCATTTAAATCACTCATATTAATGCCTCGTATTCCATTTGCTTGACCAGTTATTGTTGTACAAGTTAATTGTTGATTATTACATTTTTGTATTCTATGATTATATCGATCACCAACATAAAGAGCATTGTATGAATCAAATGCTAAACTTTACATGATGATATTTATGTATTGAATTTGTTATATCTGTTATGGTTGCCAATGACTATATTTTCAATTATATGAAATATAGAAAAAAAATTTGTATTATGATTTGTTAAAGTTGATTTAATGATAATAGGTTTCTAAAGAATACTTTTAGATTTATAAAATAAAGAAGTTTTTTACTAACTCGATGATGGTGTCCTCTGGTAGTTTGTAATCGAGATTGTTTGATAATTGAATCTACATTATTACTGTTCTCGTCGTTAGATCTTTGGTTTAAATGATGAATATTTTTCAATGAATTCTAATGATATTATCATAAATACAGTAAGTTTTATAACAATATTCTGAATTTATCCAAGTTTACCTTAGATATCGGCCGATGAACTTTAATTACACTAATAGAACTTGTTGCAATTGTTGATCGTTTAGTCAAATCTTTACCAATAGTTGACTTTTCTAATCTATGACGACTTTGATGAGTTGTTAAGTTTGATAAGTCCTATATAAATATGGAATAAATCACACATAAAAATAATTGAAAATCTTCGTATATCATTGCTTTTCTTTCTGTTTGCATTATCTGAAGGTAAACGAGTACTGCTAGATAGTTTAATAGAAACATGGATAACTGGAGTGATTCGTGAATGAACTATTAATGATCTAGAACGCTAAATCGAAACATTAATAAGAAATAAAAACAAAAAAAATAGTATAATATCGAAGAACTCACATGACGTTCATCCAATTGCTGATTATTCATTGTTATTAATATTAATATTTAGAGTTACTTGAAGAATGATTATACTTTTTTAATGTTGTTTCTCAACTGTAACAATCATATAATATGAGAAAAAAATGAATTATTTTTGCTAGTCATTTGAATGGAGGAAGGAGAGAGAAAAAATGAATGTTTTGTAATGGTTTCATATATTGTTTTGCACTAGAACATAGCCAAATGACTTCGATCAAAATTAACTCAAACAATGATCGCCTTACTTACGCAGAAGGAACAAGAATTTTATATTTTCAATTAACTATTCAATTGACATTATACTTTGAATTCTTTAGTTATTTTCATACTTTTGCTATAAAGATTTTCGGGTCAAAAATACAATTGATCCTTTCGAAAAATTCTATTCAAATTCTTATTTTATATAAATTTATCATTATGAACAAACAATATGTTTCAGAAATTCTAAAATCTAATAATCTCTTTCTTCATGATATGAGAAGAATCGAAGCTTATTTAAATCATTGTATCTATCTTTTGATAGAATACAACATATATTAACAATATCGTAAAAGATATTATTCGAAAAAGTTGATCAGATACGAGTTCTTCTCTCTTGTAATCCTTTCCATTTCATTCTAAGTCTTGAAAGCTGCTGAAGCAGTGAAGATAGAAAATAATTTACCATTATGAAATATTTGAGTAATAATGAACCATGATTATATTCTATAAAATAAATACTAGAAATCAATAGAATAATAAAAATAAAGACTCCTGATAACAAGCAAATAAAATATTAATCTTCGACATTCTATGGATAATTAAGGAATCAGATGCAGGGTGAGCCAAAAGTCATGTTACCTCTCCGAGAAGTTGCTGTTTCTCCTTGACTACAAATTCAAAAATGTTCGAACTTTGACAATTGATTGACTTTCTCGCGAAATCTAATCACAAAGAATACAGCATTTTGTATGTTCATATTGTTACGGCCATCTCTATTGAACGGATACCTTTGTTTATCAAATAGACATTTCAACCGTCTTGATATTGAACAAATCAATTCTGAGTAAGGTGTTGACAATAAGAATTTCCAGAAAAAATTTTTTTTCGCTGCTTTTTACATTATTCGACAGAGAATGGGCTGCTAGTCATGAAAAACTACTTTTTAGCCTCTTTAAATCAATCTGACAACTTTTATTTATTTCCCAGTTTTTGAAGTGTCTTCGGCTGTATTGGAGTTAAAAAATGAAAGTCGTCAAATTAGTTTAAAAGATACTTCATTTAATTCAGTTTTTTATGCTGATTCCGAATCCGTATTTAATTTTTGAACAAAAGTCTCATTTAACGTGAAAAAACCATAGAGTACTGTCTAAAATAGCTTTGGAAGCAGTAAAAATGAATTTTCTCAACATAGGAGAGAAAAGAAATAAAAAGAATATGTAACTTTGTGACTGTTGGTATGTTAAATAGAATTAGGTAAAATATTTAACTTTATTACTTACGTACAAAAACTAGATAGGTTTATAAAATCGACTTGTACGTAGTACACTGAACGCGAGTCGAAGAGCCACCATCGATAGAGTTTTAATTCTGGAGTCGATGTGAAAAATTTCTTTCGTTTATTTGTCAAAAGTGATTGTTGCTCTTTATTTTACATCAGCTATAGCATGGCTGTAGATGAAATTTAATTATGGCATACTGGTTATGATAGATTCAGCCTTTTCTCAATACAATCTGGTCGTGAAATGACGTGGCATGTTGTTCCTTTTGTATTGTCAATATTTACTTTTATTCTACAGAACACTTGAATGTTGGAAAGAAAAAACAGTTGCATGCAATCAAAAACATTCGAACAGCGTCGTTATGTACGTTGCGATCATCTAAAAAGAAATATAAAGTGCAATTTTAAAGTTCGACGCACATGGGAGCTTCTCACTCTGTCACAAGGCAACCAATATTTGTAGGTATTCCACCTGCTCCTAAAGCATTATGTCAAAACAACATCGTTGAAACATACTGTCTTATATGGCTCGATACCAAAATTAATAAATACGAAGAGAATAGACAAGCACAACAACAACTTCGCAACATAACGCACAATATTAAAACTTTCGAGGATCCACATGAATGCCAACAATATATTCAACGAGTACCTAAGAATCATCGAATTATATTAATTGCTAGTGGTCAATTAGGACGTGAATTAGTTCCTCATATTCATCACTTGAAACAAATCTCATCTATTTATATCTACTGTGTCGATAAACAGAGAAATGAACAATGGGCTCAACAATACCACAAGGTTAGACAGTTTTATGTTCAATATTACTTTATAAAAATTTAATGCATTAGATTGAGGCAGTGACTGTTGAATTCAACGATCTTCTTCGTCGAATTCAGCAGAGTCTGAAACAACCGATAGAAATCGACGAGTCTCTATCGATGAATATTTTCATCAATGATCAATCGACCACTGGTTTAAATGGGCAATATGTTCATTTTTTATCACTTATCAATATGCTTCTTCGAATGAAACCTAACGAGAATGATAAACATGAGTTAATGACATTATGCAAGCAAGAGTACAGAGGTAATGAGTTCCATGAATCTCTTATAGGCGAATTTGAGAAGCACTATTCACCTACTCAAGCATTAGCATGGTATACTCGAGAATCCTTCTTATACAAAACATTAAATAAAGCATTGCGTAAACAAGATATTCATATGCTCTATCTTTTTCGATGGTTCATTGTCGATATTCATAAACAATTGCTTCAAAATCAATGTCAATGCTCAATTCGTGCGTACCGTGGTCAATTGATATCGAAAACTGAATTAGAACGTCTAAAAAAATCGATTGGAAAATTAATATCATTCAATTCTTTCCTCTCGGCCAGTCTTATCGAACGACAAGCTATGACTTTTCAAAATAATGGCAATACCATGAATGGTTTGCAAAAAGTATTATTCGAAATCAATGCCGATCCTCAAGTAGTAATTAACAAACCATTTGCTGATGTTAGCTCATATAGTGATTTCTCGAGTGAATGCGAAGTACTTTTCATGCTTGGTTGTGTCTTTCGCATTAAAGATGTTTGTAATCGTGGCACTGGTCAAGAATGGACCATTCATATGACATTGTGCAATGATAGTGATCATCATCTTAATCAATTGGTTGAATCTATGCAGATAGAAAGCGAGAATTTTCGACCAAATCTTTCTTCATTAGGTGTTCTATTATGGAAGATGGGGAAATTTGAATTAGCGGAAATATACCTTCTTCGTTATGTTTCTGAAACTCCTTTAGATGATCCTTCACTTGCTTCGACATACTTAAATTTGGGTCTGGTAACTACTGAAAAAGGAGATTATGCAGAGAGTCTTCGTTGGTATGATAAAGCACTGATGATTTACATGCAAGTTCAAGCATCAAACTATGTCACAATTGGTATGTTGTACAACAATATTGGTTTGGCACACCAAAAAAGACATGAATACACTCAAGCATTAGAATCATTCGTTAAAGCAATATCGTTATACGAACAAGAACATGATGAGAATCATATGAATATGGCATTCTTTTACACTAACATTGGTCTCATTCATCATACGCAAAAGAATTACGCTGAGGCGATCTCTTTTTACGAAAAGGCACGCGCTATATATCTAAATCATCTACATCCACATCATAACAATATAGGTCTCATTTACAATAATATTGGTGCTGTTCATCTAGATCTTGGTAATTTGGATCTTGCGTTAGAATATTTCGAACGAACAATCACGATATACTTAGAATCTCTGCCACATTTACATCCTGATATAGCTCTAACATATTACAATATAGGTCTTATTTATGAAAAGAAGAACGAACTATCACGAGCATGGCAATACATTCAAAAGGCATTGGAAATTTGGCAACAAGCTCTACCATCTGAACATCCAGATATTATAAAATCTAAAGAGACTCTTCAGCGTATCTCACGCAGACTCTAAAAGAAAATCTTTTTTTTATTGAATAGAACCTATGATGATTAAAATGAAATGTATTTTTATTCTTCATAATTTTTTTAAAAAGCCTTTTAATATTGCCAATATTAACATCATCATTCTGTTGCACGTTCTATTTTTTAAAATATTAATCTCGAAAAAGAACTTATTCTTGAGCCATTGCGTTTATAATGAACTAATTCTTCCATGAAAATTGTCATTTATAGAAGAATAAGTTTATGAAAAAAATCTTCAAATTCATATATCAACTAAGACTGTTTATAAATATTACCATTTTTTAGTCTGCAATTTCATTTTCAATAACTTTCATACATCTAGAAGTGCAAAAATCTCGACTCAGCAACTTATCGAACATCACATGTTTCAGAAAGATAAGGGTTATAAATCTTAACATATAACAGTATTTCGAACAATACGCCTGTTATCGCTTCACATAAAACTGAAGATTACAGCAAGATTTATGATCTATGCAACATGACTTGTAATTTTTGAGAAGACATTGAAAATGTGAATGTATGAATAATATTGAAGGAAAGCAAATATTATCATTTAATATATTGCAATCAGTGTAGGCTGTTATAAAAATGTAGTGTGGTATGTTTAATATTTATTGTACAATTGATAAGCTTTAAAAAGATCATATATTCCCTTAATAGTTATGAACTGATTTTCGTGATATATATTACTTATTCATTACTAGAGTAAAATGCAGACTGAAAAAACTCTATTCTATACTATATACTTTTTTTGACAAATTTTTAAAGTATATATGGGGTTGCTCAGTCTGGGCGGATACCCCAACTTATTTTTCATTGTATAGCTTCTATTCATAGACCAAAATTTATGATTTTTTTACCAGTTATAGTACTTATAAAGAGCTAATAATTGCTATAGTTTCGATTGTATTCCTTTTTCAAAACCAAGGTACTCAAGCACCTTCATTCCATATCACTTTATGAGAGCGTATTTTTACGAATGACCTCAGAATATCATCTGTTTCTTTCACTTTCAATCAGATATATAGTCGAAATGATAGCCTCTTATTAGCTCATTATTAGTACTATAATTGGTAAAAAAATCATAAGTTTTGGTCTATGAATAGAAGCTATATAATGAAAAATAAGTTGGGATATCCGGTTAGACTGGGCAACCCCATATATATATATAGATAGATATGGAAATGCTTAAACTTAATGACCTATATATTTATTAAAATAGAAGACCTTAGAAAAAGACTACACTAATACAAATAAAAAATCATAAATAATAGACAAAAAAAGGGCAAAAAGATTAAAAAAATTTTTAATAGTAAAATAAATGTCCTCGTTCTTGTATGTTGTAATCCAATATTTGACGGAATAGATAAAATATTCAAGAACGAGACTTGGCACCGACAAAATAAGAGATAGTTTTTGTATCCATTCTGTCAAATCCGAATGATCATGAAATAAAATTGCTGTTACGATAATACCGAGAGAATAAAAGGTTACTGGAAGATATGGTCTTCTAAAACACATTGCTCCTCCTCATAATGAACAAACATTGAGCATGATGAAATGTAAAAAGTTGACATCAATTAATATACTACCATTTGATAACTTTCTCATTTGTTCGATGTTGAATAAAAATAAATAAACAAGTATAAAATATGGCAACTATTGAAAGAATTCGAGAACGATAGTAATAAACACTAAAATAATTAAAACAAACAATGAATATTCGTTTTTTTTCCAAGACTAATCATTTTTATTCTTTCATGAATTGGAAAGTAAGCTTTAATCTTTATTCAGAAAATTTTTTTCCAATTTAGTAATTTCGATCATCAAAAACAATTTTAATTATTAGATCGAAAAGGTGTTTGAATCACTTAGTCGATTGATCATTAGATAGTCATCGTTTTACTACAGTTTTGATCGTTTACAATTAATAAAAAAAATTTCGTGGTCTCTTTCTGCAACCAAGTTGAACCACCGTCAAATATTCAACCGTATAAAGATAAAATAAAAGTTAATTCTTTGGATAACATATTAAAGCCCCAATCCGTTTCAACGTTTCTGTATTGATAATAACCATCTTCATTTATGTATCACTGACATGCTGTCAAATAGGCAATAATATTGAAAACATGGTAAATATAAAAATCTTATTTTATTCTAATTAAACATCAAACAAACATAAATCCTATCAAATTTTCGATCTTATCAGAGATTTCAAACGGTCCTCATCAGTGCATCCAACAAACAAACAATGGTCGAAAATTTTACATCGTTTATGTTTATTTGAAAAAATGAAATTCGCTGTATTTTTATCAATATATTCGTATCGATTTTATTATTCTCGTGCTATTCTAAATAAAATTTGACTTCATATTTGTAGTATATAGTTACTATAGCTTAAGTTTCTTTTAAATAATTAGATATTGGTGAAGACAAAGAGACAACTATTCGCTTCCTCATTATCCAGAGATAAATGTGAAAACAATGTTAAATGGCATTATGTACAACCGTTTATAATAGGAATAGGTCTTGTTATGGATCTTTAAAAAATTCCTAATAGTTTTCTAACTACTTTATGAAGAATCTTTCTCCTGGAAATCCTTTATACAAAGTCGATATAAATATGTTAAAAATAATAAAAACTCACCGAATAGATTTGATGTATATTTTCGTTTTCCGATATCTTTGTCGAAGTAAAGTTTATTTCGACTATGTTATGCGTGATTACAAACAAAAATATAAGTCCTACAGAAATTTATTTAGAAATTTCGTAAATATGAAAAATTTTACTTTTAATCCGGAAATTATTTCGTTAGATCTTGTTACGTTCGATGAACATAAACATAAAAATCGAGAAAATAATTCACAATATGACAACACAATTACCGAACTTAATCTTCTATCCCATACTATCTTCTCTTTTTTGTTTTCGTTTCGCTCTGATTGACGGATTATGAATTACTTTACAAAACATACTTCTCAGTAAAGCAAAAGCAATTGGTTCCATTCTCTTCCCGGATATACTCGCCGTTGTGAATCTGAAATACGCTGACGAGTATATTTTCTATTACGAAAACGATTTTCATAGTTTGAAAACTATAGCTGGCTCCTACAAACTATACAAATTTTTCTTTTATATAGTAATTAAAAGAAAACTACCTTCGATTTTTTTCTGTGAATTATTAATGAAATCAGTTAAATATATATCACGATGGAACTTTAGCCAATTCACTACGATATGATCAAGTCTGATAGTTTTTAAGAAACACACTTCTCATGTTCAATAATAGATTCATTGAAATATTGTGCTTATAAATATCAATGATAATTAATATCGGAAGAGTTTTGTCTAATTGATTTTCTTCCTTTACATATCATAATTAAAGTTAATCGTATATCAGTTGTTACAATCTTTACAACACAAATCAATATGTTTCGATTTTTGTGTTAATAGTTTTAATTTTACTAATAATTGTATGGTATTTACTTGTGTTTCTATTAATTGATGAATTTTTCTTATATTCAACACATTAGGAATTTTTTATACTAATATTATTATTGATGCTGCGTAGTTTCATTTATGGCTCATGTTAATATGCTGAATTTGAGAATATTGACAATTATATATCATGAAACTGCATTAAAAACGATGGTTTTGTAGCTGTAACTCGTATAAGCTGTTAGTTTTTGTAATAATAATTTTTGAAGCCACAAGCTAGATATAAATACTATATAGTTGACACTTATTTCTAATAGAACTAGGAATAACTATTTCAACAACTAAAAGTATTTTCAAGATAGTTGCACAAATTTTCATAATAATAAGAACCGAATATTAATAAAATTTGATTTGATATAATGAAAATATCAAATGATAACAAATGATAATAATTATCAGGTCGTCAAAAGTGGGTAAAACTGAGCGTGAACTGAACTTGAGTGCATAGTCCATTGTTTACCCATGTTGACTGTAATACGAAGATAAGTTTTAACAGATGTCTTTAATGATCGCACTGACTCTCATAACATTTTCTTATTATTTTTCCTCCATTTCTTCTCTTATCATTAATAACTGGATGAAAATATCAAATGACATTTATTATACGTGCTCGTATTTTTAGTCACAATATTACAAGAGAATTAAATGAAAACAACTGGATAATACTACAGAAAATATTTGTGAAGGACGATTTTATTTCTGAAAACAATTTATATTAAGATGTTATTGAAATTGTTCCAGCTTCTGTATGATTAACTGATATATGAAAGTCCTTGTTCCACGAAATTTTTGCTCAGGTTTTTGTCAGACAGCTAAAAATTAAAGTTAAACAATTTAAATATAGAACAACGACTTTGATCGATGTTATTATAACAAAGCCTTCATTACATTACGAATCAATTTCCTAAATCCTGAAATTTTCTTCGATTCAACTAAAGTTAATATTCAGTTCATTCAATTCATGAATGCAGTTGAGTTGGCTTTATCTTAATTGAAAATCTATCTTCAATAAGATTATACTAATAACTACTAAAATTAAGTAACTCTTTTTTTAATTAAAGTAATAATTCATTTTCAATACAGCTCAACTCAATTCTTAATTTCTAAAAATATTTTTAATTCGACTAATTTAAATTAGAAAATGAAATAAAACAAACTTAATAAATAGATCATTTTTTATATTGAATAATCAAGCTCAACATTTGTCAATTTTTTTTTATACCTAATTAAATATTTCAATTAAAACTAAGCGAAGATTCTCATATGAAAAAGATGAACAAATTATAATAAGTTATAGTACTTTTATAGTCTTGACAATTTATTGTTATACCTTATTTAAATTGATGAAAAGAAAAATACATCGTTTGAAGCGCTATAAAATATGGACTTTTCATATGATTGGCTCGCCAACTTTTTTATGAGGTAAGTCCATTGGCTTCGGTTCATTTGTGTTGACCTAAATGTCACTAGAAAATGACAAAATTGATTTGCACACAAGTAGTTTTATTGAATTATAGATATCGACTACTTATTAATTTCATACGTTTGATAAAGTCTAACTATTTAATGTAATTTAATAAAAAAAAATAAACAAATATTATTTAAATATGAAAGACACTTAAACATTTTAAAGAAGAAATTTATTAAAAAGGTGAAATAAATTTTATTATTAAAAACGTTCTCTAGGAGAAAACCAACATTGATTAATCCACATAGGTTTAATTTGTACATCTTTAACTAAGGTTTTTAATTGAGAAAAAATAAAATCAAATGAATCATTTAAACAAATAGTTTTATCAAATAAATGTGAATAATTCTGTTCAATATGACGAGATTTTTCTTCTATTTCAATCCATTGTTGTTCAGTAACATAAAAATATTCTCGTAATTTTTCAATAGTTGATGGAGCTTTTATATAAATAATATAAGGTAATATATTTGAATATTTTAATGAATCAAGTCCTTCCGGTAATAAATTGAGTATACAAATTTTATTGAATGTATGACAACATGTTTCAATAGCTGATTTTGATGTTCCATAAAGATTTTTTTCATATTCACCATGTTCAACAAATAAATCATTTGAAATATCTATTTCAAATTGTTCTCTTGTTATAAAATGATAATCACGTCCATCAATTTCATCTTCTTTTTTTAATCTTGTTGTATGTGGTACAGCAACATCAATTAATAATGATAATTGTGATAAATTCATTAAACGTTGTCGTAATTCATGTCGACCTATATGTGGTGGACCAATTAAAACAATTGGTCGTTTATGAAATTCATTTGGTATATACCATTCAACTGGTTCATATGTACCAAAACTAAAAAATATATGCATTATTATTATTTATTATATTTTATTTTATATTACAAAAAAATTAACCTAAATGTTGTAAGAATTTTTTGTCTTGTTGATTGTTGAGATATTGTTTTATTAAATTTATCTTTTAATCGTTTTTTTGAATGATTTGTTTCTTCATCTAATAAACATTTAACAATTTTTAAACGTTTTTCTTGAAATTGTTTTGAAGGTATAAGTCCAGGTAATTGTTGTTTTTTATTATTTTCATCATTTTCCATAATAAATCCTTGCCACCATGATGGATCATCTCGATTAACTATATGTAATATTGAACCTTTTTCAAATGAAAGACCTAATTCTCGACATGGAATATACATATCATCATATGGATCATATGAAAATAATGCTCGAACATATATTGATGAAACATCATCATCTAAATAAATAATTTTTTTTTAATTTTAAATTAAATTTTAAAAAAAACACGAATAATAAAATACCTTGATTGTGATAAAATGCTTGATTATGTATTCCATGATTTACATCATCTGGAACTGGTAAAAGTAAAAATGAAATAGTCCCATCAAGTGAATCAATTAATTGTACAATATCATCAAGTGTTCGATATTCTGATTGTATATGAATATTATTTATTTCAAGTAATTGATCACCAACTGTAAAAAGTCCTTGTGCAATACTTCCATGAACTATTCGAGCAATTGATATTCGATAATCATGATCAGATAAACGTGAAATAGTTGCACCTAATGGTTCACCTTGACGTTTTTCTAATCGAACTATTTTTAATCGACTAACATTATATTCAATTAATTTTGATGCATAATTAGAATTTTCTTTTTCTTCATCAATTACTTTCGATGAACATAACATTGATACTATACAATTTTGTTCATCTTTATCTGAATACTATTTAATAAATAGTAAAATTTAAAGAATAAAAATTTCATTTAAACTTACATAATCTTTTTTTAATGAATTTTCATTATCAGATAAATGAAATGTAATGTCTGAAGAAGATTTATTTTCTTGATTATATTGTTCAATAATTAAATCATATGAAGATATAAATGAACGGATATGAATATTTTCAAATATTTCAATAAATTCTTTTAATTCATTTAATGATATATGAGAATATTCTTCAATAAATTGTTTAATAAAAGTCTCTAAAGACATTGGATTTTGATTATTCAAAGAACTGTTCAACATTAATGAATAAAGTTCAAGAGTTTTTTCAAATTGATTTGATTGAACAATTGAATTTAATAAAATATAGTCGAGAAGAAGAGACGATACGCTTGACGAATCCTTTTCATAGTTTACATCAACATTGTTGCCCGATAATGACAAAGGTGAACTCAACGGGACAACGGACATTTTTTTTTTTTTTCTTTCGACACAAAAAGGGCACACGTTCAACGAAAGAAAGAGAACAAATATTGATAGAAAGGGAAAGAATAGAAGAAAAGATTTCTTTATTATAAAGAGTTGAATTATTCGCGAGACATGAGCACACGTGGAATTCGATCTTCTTATCACTAACTCATGTGTTTATTATTGACGCAATGATTGAGAGAAGCACGCACATATGAATGTCGACACACACACACACACATATCTATGTATATCAATCGACGAGCCGAGTAATTACCACGGGCTTAAGGGAGAAAAAAAAAAGAATTGCACAAAAAATAGAGAACGAGAAGGCCAATGATGATATATGTTGTCTATCAGATAAATCATTAGTGTCGCCCGGTTGTGTGTAAAAAGAGAAATGTCTTCAATAGATCTACATTAATAAATACAGGAAGTCCTTCTAACCATATGTCAAAATAAAAAAAAAGAAAATCTTTCTATCAATCATTGAATCTTGATAGAAAACAGATTTATATTTACGTGTTATTAGATCTGTCTTGTTTTCTATTATCTATTTTTTTTCTTTATATATTCCTCGAAGATAATAATCAAACAAATAAACAACTAGAAAAAAAAAAAGACAATACTTCTAATATACAATGAATGAAAGACATGATTATTAAATAAAAATCATCATAGAAATATTAATAGAAACCTAATCAATGTATTAATTCAATAAATTCTTCTTCTTTTTTTTCTTCTTTTCTTTTGATAATAGTTATTTATTCAATATAAAAAAATTTGTTTCGTAACTTCTTTGTTAACAGAAATAATTTATCAATTATTTATAAGAGAAAGTAAAAGAAAAAGTGTGAAATTAGTAAGATATTAATAAAAATTAGTTGTACAATTATTCTTATTTATTAGATTTCATATGAACAATGAATTTGAGATATTATTCGATAATCTAATCATCCAAATATAATCATTATAATTTTGACAGTTGCTGTATATCATTATGCAAATCTGTACATTTATTTCACATAAAATTATTAAATTGTAATAGGTTAAATGAGAACTAGAATAAAATATTCAAAAATAATTAATTATTACATATAGACAAACAGGGTATCTTCGAATATTTTTAGTATTATGATTGCGAATGTATTGAATTTGTTAAAATTTGATTGTTTGTTATCAAATAGATGTATAGATTTGAATAACGTAATTTCATCGTACATTCGAGTATCAAATTTCATGTTCATTTAATCAAAAGTTTTTTATTCAGAATACACGCAAGAAAAAAGAAACGGTTAGTAATTGACCAAATTGTTCAGAATGGTTAAAAATATTTTTCCAAAAAAGTAATACTATCACTATAAATAGTATTCATAAAAAACTTTTATATCAAAGAATAGCGCATTGAAAGTTGAATTTATTGATACTAAATCGTAAAGGTTATCATATTGTTTCAAAATTAAATTCAGAAAATGTATGAATATAAAGTATAAAGTTGAAACAAAAACAACTATCCATTCTTCGGATGAAATATTTATTGCATTTGCAAACCATATAGAACAATCAATAATTAAAAGGTTATAGAAAATATAAAATCTTGGACTGAGAAAAATGGAATTTAGTATTTAAAGGGCCTCTTTTTTGAGCTTATTTGAACAATATGTTGAATTGAAAGTTGGATCTAGTAGGACATCTTTTTTAAGTAGCAAATCAATTGTAAGGCACTGTCCTAACGATTTTTTGTGATATAATTGTAAAAATAGTTAAAATGCCTTTAGCGAAAAATTTTTAATTTTTTTTTTTAGTTACCAAACAAAAAAGGATGCGCATCAGTATGTCAGTAATGTATAGTAGTATAAAAACACATGAGTTACTCAGAAAGAAATAATGTTAGCTTATTGCATTTGTTTAATGAGTTAAAAAAGACTCTCTGAAATATATATTAGAAATATGTCATGTCAAGATCTTTTTTAGCGTTTTTTCTCAAGACAAAAAATGAAATAACTCTCTCAAAATAAGGAATAATCTATGTTTATTTTTTATTTTAAAAATCTCCATCAGGGCTAACTTTTCATTGAACAAATTTTTGGTACTTGATTTCTAGACTGAAAAAAGTAAAATTAACTGTCAAACAAAACTCATTTTTTTTATACTTATTTTAAAAACCTTTTCACTAAAATGCCGATAAAAAAATGGATGGAAAGAAATTTGAAAATTCTGTTCGATGATAAGCTGCGTACGATGGTTAGCTTTAATTTGGAACCAATTCAAGCTCTGTAGCTATTAGGATCATGGAGTTATTTCGATTCTCCTGGAATATAACAAAACAAGCTGAAACTTGGGTTTACTGAGGGGTATCAGATGGAAATTTTTGTCATAGACTTTTCTTACTAGGATCATTAATTTACAAATTTATATGTGAATTACATTACTTAAAATTATAGCTTGGTGGTTTGAATTTAATCTATTGTTAACTGAATGATTAACTTTAGATTTATTTTAATTTTTTAGAGAATAAGATTGTACTTGATGACTTGCATCATTAAAAATAGGTAGAAATAGTAAATTACTTGTTTTCAATGAATGAAATTGAATATGGCATAATACTATTTTTTTTTAATGATCAATAGTAGGTTTGTTCTTTCGACCGCGTCTGTAATTTATATTAAAACAAAGAAGGAAATTGATACTTTTCATCTACTCGTATCTATTTAATGAGAAGAAATGAAAAGGTTTGATGTTTCTCTCTATGCGTATATAAGGTATGAAGTATTCAATCATTTTCAAGTAACTTATTGTTTTTGAACGACTAGATCTTCTCAATAAAATCAAAGTTTATCAATAATGTCTCACACATCTAATATAACACATCCTTCAAGTCAAGCTCATGCAGCAGGTCATTCGCACAAAAATATTGTTCAACAATTTGCTGATGCTGTTAATGGAAATCACTTAAATAATCTTGATAAATATCTTGAGACTGATGTACAAAAAACAATTGATTCTCAAGTTGTTTATAAAAATTTAACAGAAGCTCGAGATTATTATACAAAAGAACATACGAACAAAAAAACAGCTCATTGGAAAATTATTAATATTAATGATGATGATCAAAAAGGAAATACAAGTCGAGCTCGAATTAATTATGATAATAAAACATATAACACAACATATACATTTTCATCTTCAGGAAAAATTCAACGTATTGATGCTACTCTTGATACTACAACTACTCATTAATAACTATTTATCATTATAAACACATTTTATACATTTATTCAAGCTAACATATTTTAAATTTTTTATAAATGCTATTTAATCTTGCTTTTTTCTGAATGTTTTAAAGTAAATGTAGAATAAACTATAAAACATTCATATTGATCCACAATAAATTACACACAAATTGGAAAATGGAACGTGACAGTTTCATTAACTTGACTGGCATGATACCTATTCATAAGCAGCACTAACCATGATCTACAATTTGACAATTCGAGAAAATTTCTAGATTTTTTTGATTTTCTTGAATTTCAAACTAGTATTGATAGTGAGGCTGCAATTACTCTTCTACTTAACAGTGTAACAGAAATCTAGAAAAATATCCTTCATTTGTGAATTTATGGACCGTTGTTATATCTCTGTATAAGTGCTAATATAATAACGTTAATTTTTTTAGGCCTGATAAAAAATAATGTGAGTTAATAGTTTTATTTGTAAAGAAAAAATCTCAAAATTGTTCAAGATTCAGCGAACGTGGTAGTAAAAGGCTTATCTTAACAGTGTACGAATATTCAGGAAAATATGATCGCTTCTTTCGTTAAAACTAGTAACAGAATCATTGGGATAGCGGCGTCCATAAAGGACGTCCAGGCAAATGCGAAAAGAGAAGATCAGCCGAAATTGAATATTTTTTGACGAGCGGAGGGAGAGAAATCAGACATATCCGGATGTCTAGATGGTGGTTTTAGTCTTTTTTCGTTGTCTTTTTCAGTATTTTTTGTGAAATTTCTGAATATAAGTGATTTTTGTTCAGTATTTTCGTAAGATAGGTCTGTTACAGTTCTATAAAAAATTACGTTGGTTAAGTGTATCGTGGACAGAAAGTGATTTTGGTCGAAAATATTTTTTGACTTCTATCTGAAAGTTTTTATGGTTAGATCCATTTCAAGGAAGATCTTAGAAGAATGTAGATCTCCCACGTTATTAGAATGTTTAAAGTCCATATTTTTCTATAAAGGTAAATCATACATTAGACTAGCACAATCTCCGAAGGATTTGTTTTCTCAATGTATTTTGACTGAGTTATAAAGTCTTTCAGGATATCTGATCACACGTGTTTACAATGAAAAAACGTGTTGGTCCAAATCATGCGAAAATCCTATCTACATTCTCCCAAGACCTTCTTTGAAAATGGCCTGAATCTATAAGATTTCAGCTAGAAGTCACAAAACTTTTTAGCCAAAGTCATTTTCTATCCTCGATCTATCTAACCATTACAACATAATCAATAAAAAAAAGGCTTTTTTCTGAACAGTAGTTGAGTATTCATGAATTTACTGATGTATATTTCGATTAATATAAACCAGAAACGATTTTTACATGATAAAATTCTCTACCGACACACCAGAGCTGAGACGGAAGTACATGTACTTGTATTTGGATGAAAGTACTTGTACTTGTCCTACCTCTGATAACTATGAGAGATTCTATGGGGACTTTTGTAGAGCATCCTCAATAACCTTAAATTGGCCCGAACAACCCTATGTTCCGTTCTTCTTTTCATGGAAAAAAAAATGCCTTGAAATCTGATTGGCTCAAAAACCCTTTTGTAACAACCAATTAGATAGCAGGAAATTGTAACTCGCTTATTTTACGGATAACCGTGAGAGATTCTGTGGAGATTTTTGTGGAGTACCCTCGATAACCTTAAATTGGCCCGAACAACCCTATGTTCCGTCTTTTTTTTCATGGAGAAAAAACACCTCGAAATCTGGTTGGTCGAAATTTCCATACTAAGAACACCTTTATAGGATAATACTTGAGGATCCAAGGATACCTCTATTATATGGGACATGAGGACCTGAGAGTATCGCATTATATAGGACTTGAGAACTCTAAAGTGAATTAAAGTCTCACTTTTAACTTTTACAAAGTGTTTTCAAAGTTAAAGTGACAACCCTACTCAAGAGGAAGAAAAGTTCCCGTAGACAGTGTAATAGTTTATGTGACAGGTTAACTAGAAAAATGGCCTCAAAATCTGATTGGTTCACAAGCCTCAATCAGGGCTACATAGAAAAAGGTGTTTGAAGTAGATATCTGTCAAGTACAGTCTTTCAAGTACAAGTACTTTCGACGAAGTACAAATACTTATACTTATACTTGATGTACTTGTCCTTGTCCTACCTCGGAAACTGACAAAAGTTAAGTATCCTTTTCTTCTAACATGTTTTCTTTTTTTGAGATATTGCATATTTTTAATTGAGTATTAATCTTTTTTTTCTATGCGATAAAAGCAATTAAAACAAAATATATAGAGATGACTATGGCATCCTTTGGGAAGACCTAGAAAAGTTCACAGTTATCTATAACTGTTTTGGGCTGTACCCACTTATGATAAACCATCAGATAGGAGCCTCTTTTAAATATTATCTAGAATTCAATCGAACTTTTTTATTAGCTAATAGATTATCCTCTTGCAAATGCATTGATGAACAAATAAGGAATAAATCGAAATCAAAAAGTAAAGGTGTAAACATAATTATTTTATCCTTCAAATCTTCTGAGTTTTGAAACGTCTTCTTCTATCAAACATTTTTTATCAAGCATCATGATACATAGATCGAAAAAACAATCGCTTACATCAATGGCTTTAGGAAGAAGATGGATCACTGGTACATGTGCGCAATTGTCTGATAATGATGATCATCAAATTTTGATGAATTTGAGTAACTTGAGCGAAAACAAATAACAAGAATCTTTGATTTAATGGATATTGTTGCTCTGTTTAAAATGGTCAACAAACAGACTTCTTTACGGTCTCTATCAGTATTGGTGTATTTATCGCTGACATATTTTGATGTGTCTTAGAGAAAAGCTGATTTAGTTTTAAAAGAGATCGATGCACTTAGTGCTGAAACATGTAATAAATGAAGTAAAATATTTATTAAAGATGCTTTGGACGATTTTCTAAAAGACAATAGAGGCGAAAAATGTGGCCAAACCTTCTTTGATATGTATTCTGAGTTAAAGAACATTGTTAAACTTTATGCTTTGGAAGGGTGCAAAAGAAAGTCGGCGTCATTTACTTCATTGAAATTAATTCATCATATAAACAAACAGTATTATAAATTGACAGGAGAGGTGAAAAAGATCCCTTTTTGTGGTTCAACTTAGAAAGTTTCATGCATCTCAGATCTTTTTGTATTAGTTAGTGTTCATTATGAAGTAAGATTATTACCCAGATCTATCATTACGACGGTAGTAATACCATCGTAAACGATCGGAAATGACATTATTATGGCTGTGAATTAACGTAACACACCGTGTTAACAGTAAGTAAAAAAGAAGAACTGCTCAATATACTTCTTTGTCACTAGAACCGAAAGCGCCTTTTTCTCTCGCATTGCTTTGAACATCAACTTCTCCTTAGACACTGCCACAGAAGATTTTTCGATGCTTTTATGTAGCTCCTTGAGGCTTTATCGTACATTTTCAGAGAACTGTCATAGGCTTTCAAGGCTTTATCGTAGCTTGAAAAGCGTTCGATATTTGCTAGTGCTAGACTTTTTTTATTATCAATCAATAAAGAACATCAATATTTTTGTTCATTTAATATTGGCGATAGTGCTTTTAAGTTAATTAGACAAAATAAAAAAATAAATTATTTTTTCGTATCCATAATATTATCTTGGTTCATTACCTTTTCAATTATTATCTATTCTTAGTACATAATTATTTAAATAAAATACAACAACACTTTATTATAGGGTTGTAGGAAAACGTCGAAAGCAAATAATGAAAAGAGGAAAACGTCGAAAGTAAAAAATGAAAAGAGGAAAACGTAGAAAAGAAAAAGACAGGAGAGAAAAACATCGAAAGGAATATGTAGAAAAGGAGAACGTCGAAACTTTAAAAGACTACAGTACAAAAAATTTAATTGTTTTCGTTCGTATTGGTCACTCCTGTAACCAGCATATTCTAATTTTCATTCAGCAAAGAAAATTTTCTCATATTATAGATATACATATAATTTACAAGTAACGCTCGTCCAAAGACTCGCTCAGCTCTTTCTCGTAGAAATCGTGTTTCTAAACTACCGTCATGCTATTTATTTATAAAACTAAAAAAACCGAAGTCAGATTCAAGTTCCTCGACCCGGATTACCCTACAGTCAACCATTATAAAAAAAATTTTTTTGCAAAAAAAGTGATACTTTGTGTAAAAAAAATGAATCCGAAAAATAATTTGAAAAACTAACATCAGATTCGGATTCCGCGACCCCGATTAACCTTCGGTTAAGTTGCATAGAAAATATTAATAAAATGTTTTTTTGACCTTGTGCGGACATACACGCAATCAATCAATCAATCAATCAGACAATTTATGTTTGTAAGACTCTTCTCTACGATAATGAGAATAATCAGCAATGGTGTTCATTACACACCACGATGAAATCATCATTTCGTGAAAAATACCAAACCTCACCAATTCCTAACATTAATTGATCAATGCTGATACCACGTGATCACCGAACAGACTTCAGATTCGAAGTCCCCGCATGGAAAAACCTCTAAAAATGTCTTTTTCGAAAAGTCGGTTTTTGATGTTTTTTTGACCCTGCGGACATACAATCAATCAATCAAGCAAGCAAACAATTTATGTTTCTAAGACTCTTCTCTACGAGAAAGAGAAAATGGCAACAAACCTCGAACCTGAAATTAGTTCATTTAAAATTCACCAATCTGAAGTACCATTTACCTTATCGAACAAAGGTGAACCACAATTAATATATGAAAATGCCATATTCAATTTTAATAAAGAAAAAAAAATAAGATGTTATTACATTATAAATTTTCTCTCATCTTTTTTTTTATAAGCTAATAAACATACTACTTAACATACATAAAAAAATTGATTAATCATTTCGACGTTTTCCTCGTCCACATTTTTCTTTCGATATTTTCCTCTTTGTCTTCTTTTTATTTCTACATTTTCCTTTTCTATATTTTCTTTTTCGACATTTGCCTCTTCTGTTTTTTTTTTCTTAATTTTTCTCTTTCGATGTTTTCCTTTTCGATGTTTTCCTGCAAGATCCTTTATTATGATAAGAATATATTTTTAATTTTTATTTATTTAATTGTTTCTTTGTTTATTGATTAAATAAATGATGAATTAGTTTTAAAGAATATTTGACATATTATTAATAATTTGTTTAACATATTCTTGTGTGAAGTAGACGCTACTAGTGAAAGGAAAAGAATCGCAAACTGTGTATGTATTATTTCATGATAGACCAATAGAAATAAACGGTTTCGATTCGAGGGCTCAGCGTTTATAGGAAAAAAAAGCAATGTCATCTTCTTACATTTCTATTAAATACCCAGGTCGAAGCTGAGCCACCGGATTCTGTCAAATCTGTTTCAATTAGATGAATTCCGATGACTGAATCCGACAGAATTCCGACTGTCGGAATCCGATCGAATCTCAATTGAATCCCTTAACTTTCGACAAACTCAGATTATCGGATTCCGATGAAGTCGGATGGGTGGATCCGATAGGATTCAGTTATCGGAATGCAGTCGGTTCCGAGCAGTTAGAAGTCGGATTACAATGCACCCTATCATTTGTATGGAATTCATTTCTAGCAGAAAGCGATTTTGTAGACTTTATAAAAGTCAGCTGAGGCATGCAACAAATTGTGTAAAATGGAGGATGACTATTGCAAAATGGTTAAATTGGGTCTCGTAGAGGAGTATAGGTAAAAAGAAAAAAGAAAAAAAGCTGAGGGGAAGTAAGGAGACGTTTGGATGGAAATATTTCACAGAAAAAAATTCAGTTTTTGGCGGATTTTGGTGCGCTGATTCTGAATATCATGTTTATTTTCCACCAAAAGCAATTTTAAATAACGAAAACCTGAAAATATTTACTATTTTTATGGTATTTTCAATGAAAATTCAGTTTCTTAAAATGTTAGTTTTTTCGTTGAAACTAAAAATCTCCGTTGAATGATTTCGTGATCTTGTATCCTTGCATCAGTTCCAGTAAAAATATAATTAAAAGGAATGAAATCGAGTGGGGGGAGGGTATGGCCCATGGAAAAAGCACTAACTCCTTTACACATCGTTTGTTTATAATGAAAATCGGGAAAAAGGATGTAAAAAACGATTTATTTGTAATGTAAATAGGCAAACGTCTTTTAGTAAACATGAGGATGAGGACAAATAACAGCCTTTATAAATTTTAGATATTATTCGACTTGTCCTTCAATTGGTGCGTATTATTATAAATAATGATTCTTTTTAGCACTACGAAGTTATAGTTTATATAGATATAGCAGGAAGATTTTTGTTTGAAACGCATAGTTTCATAGTCTCATTATAATGGCACTATTTTAGATTCGAAATTCGATGTCTAGTAATGCACATTTGATCTAACCTAGCTGTTGAAATCCAATTTCTATTATTTTTGACTGATATTCGATGACTTTCGAACATAATGATTATCATTGAGTTTCAAGTACATATTGTATCTGGACTCAGCCCTAAAAACTGAATCGACCTATGTGTATTTGAATTTGTTACAATGACTTTTATTTCTTCGTCAATATTTTAATCCTGTGTGGTTCCACGGAAATGTGATAAGATAGATTTCATCAAAAAGTTATTTGGACAATCGCAAAACTATTTATAACCTTGTGAAATGCTGTTCTAGCAAAAAAAAGATTCCTGAATAAGTAATAAAGTAGTTGTTTTGATAGAATTTATTTTTTCGCATATTTCTGACGGAGATCATCAATAAGAAATTAACCGAAAAACAGGTAACCGAAACAACTTCTAAGATAGATAGATTGATTCAGCTGCTTATGCTGATTCCAAATATGATATCTGTTTGAAGCCGAATAGTGATCATTATGTTCAAAAATCATCGAATAGGAGCCACAAAAAGATAGAAATTGGATCTCAAGAACAGGACAAGAGTAAAAATGTTGTGCTAGACGTCGAATGTTGCATTGAAAATAGTTGCATTAAAAAGAGCATACTCTGTAAAATCAGGCTATTTTATAAAAAACAACTATATATTTTCTGACACAAAAAACTTCGGTGCCTCTTCCTATTGCAAAAACTGAATTTTCTTCTTTTTCAACACAAACTAGTTTTTCAAGTGGGAGCATTTAAGAGTGTGGGAATAAGTTTATAGATATCAGAATACATTTGTAAGGATCAATTTATTAGGCTACAGTAACAAAAGTGTAGATGTGAGGGTATAAGTACACGTGCATACGTGTGAGTGTATATATAAGAGCATACGTGTAAGGGTATACGCTCAAGCATATAGGTTAAGGAAACGGGTTAGAAATATAAATTTAAGGGTATAGGTATGAGTACAGTAATAAGGGTATAGGTATGAGTAC
>JAJEKB010000497.1:251891-280980 GCA_022393335.1 Macrotrachela quadricornifera
GGTAGGTGTAAGGTCATAGATTTAAGGAAATTGATTTAAGGGTATAGTTTTAAGAGTACAGGTATAAGGATATAGGTTTAAGGGTGTTGGCTTAAGGGTATAGGTTTAAAGACATAGGTTTAAGCGTATAGGTGTAAGGGTATAGTTTTAAGGATATAAGCATAAGGGTATAGGTTTAAGTATATAGGTTTAAGCGTATAGGTATAAGGGTATAGTTTTAAGGATATAGGTATAAGTGTATAGTTTTAAGGATATAGGTATAAGGGTATAGTTTTAAGGATATAGGCATAAGGGTATAGTTTTAAGGGTATAGGCATAAGAGTATAGGTATAAGGGTATAGGTTAAGACTATGGATTTAACAGTATAGATTTTAGAGTATTTGTATAAGGGTAAAGGTACGATTATAGGAGTATAATCAGAGTTGTATAGTTGCAGAGCATAGGTCTTTGTCATTATTTTTATAATTCTAATTAATTATTACATGTTTAAAGTTATAGTAAATAGGAAAGAGAACAACTATAGAACACTGTTTTAAATCCGACCTGATCTTGTCGGATCTCTTATGTTTCGTGTTAGAATCCGATAAGATCCTGCCGCATCCATTCATCGGAACTCGTCGGAATCATCAGGATCCTTTCCCAGTTGAATGTTCGTCGGATTCCGGGTCACTGGATTTTGGGTTCAATCCGATAGAATCCGGTCGCATTTCATCGGAATCCGACTATTTCGGACATGATCCGACATCGGATCCGGTCGGATCTGTCTAGATCCAATGGTCGGAAGCTTCGACCTGGGTAGTTAAAGTTTAGAACTTTTCTACTAAATCTAATGGTATGTAGAATGAATAACCTATCCAATGTTAGTTTCTTTTCTCGTATGTTTTAGAACTGTTATAATATATTAGTTGAAGTTTTGGAAACAAAAATTATTGATATATTAAGATTTTTTATTACTTTACACCAATTAGGTTATATTGGTCTGATGCACAATTACTACGTTATATATTGGAATTTACCGAAGAAGTTGTTTACAAAAAATATTAATCAATCACAAGTTACTATGAGAAGACATATATCTAAACATGGTCCACGTCTTCGAAAAAAATTATTAGCATCAATTATATTAAGTATTCCATTAACTGCAATTTTGATCGATACTTTTTGGGGTTTTCCCATCGG
The DNA here is from genome assembly GCA_022393335.1 of Macrotrachela quadricornifera. Lineage (NCBI taxonomy): Eukaryota > Metazoa > Rotifera > Eurotatoria > Philodinida > Philodinidae > Macrotrachela > Macrotrachela quadricornifera. The sequence goes on from JAJEKB010000497.1 coordinate 253,071, forward strand.
ATGGATATGCATTATAATATCAATTATTATAATATTACATTTACCAAAATGTCTTAGTGAACCAAAACGCGAAATCGATATTGTAATACTTTTATATAATACCCAATGGTTTGTAGTTACTGGATTTCGATGGTGTATCGGTCCATTTACTATGTTTGTTTTAATGATAATATCCCATGCCACCACTGTTTTGACAACTGCGTCGCAGTTGCGCAACAGTTTGACCGCAATTGGACACATGGGTAGATGCTTCTATATACACATATTTGCGATTATTTCTTGTTTTTTTTTTCAATATAAAACAATAAAGATTTTTTCAATGATATATTATGTTATAAACAAACAAAGAAATAAAAGAAAAGAATAAATGAATATAAGGATATAAAGCGGTCACTTTTGTCTACTTTAATCATTGAATTTTATTGAAGCAACGCATCGGTCAAGGACGAGCATCGTTTTGAATCCGATAAATTGTGTCGAGCTTAAAAAACATATTATAGAATTAATACGATAAAGCTGTTGTAGCTTTCTTTGAGCGATCATGTCGTTCAAACAAAATTTTCTAATTTGCTTGAATCAGCTATTACGTAAAATGCAAAATTCATTGCAAGACTAATAGCATGTTTATAAACGTATGTTTTTAAATTTGTTTTGCAGTTGCACATCATCGGTAATGTAACAAGTCGACTTGCAAACAACTATCTTGCAAAATCATCGAATGTTTCATATGATAATCTGCCTTATTTTTGCAACCATCAAGATTAATTAAAATCTTAATTTCTGGATGATGATACAACATGTGAATGACCATACCAATGGAGGATGGATCTTTTATTAAGATCTTTTAACCATTTTCATGCTTCTTTTTCTTTGTCAGTAGCAACGTTTCGATAACTTTCATTTCACTATTTCTATTCGAAATAATTTTTATTTGAAAATCACATTCAGGATATTTTCTGTATCTTGAACGCCGGTATATCTATGCTGATGAATTTTTTTTTCCTTTGATACATTTCGATTCATATATTATGGTACCTCCGAACTATGCTATCAAGTATTGCCATATATTGCTTTTTAGATAGTAAGAACATTTTTAATAACTCTCATTTCTAGTGATATAGATCTCAAAGCAGACTTAGATCAATAGCATTATATGCGGCATACAATTGATAAAAAATCATATTTTTCCGATCAACGACTGAAGCTACATAAGGAAATATATCCTGAAGTATCAGATTGGCTGCTTAAGCCCATATATATATATATATTCTCAACAGAAAAAAATGACTATTAATCTGTTTGAATATTAAACTTTATATTTTTATTTAAAAATCAATGTCTTTCTTATAATACAATATTTTTTGGCATTAAAATTTTAACTGAAGAATGTTTTAATGTTTATGGATGATTTTTTCTCCATTGATAAAGACAACCTGTTTCCATATCAGAAAAGTAGAATTGATTTCCTTGATTTACAGCAATCATTTGAGGATAACCCATTGAAATATCGATTTTTCCTAGACATTCAACAAGTTGAAGTTGTGATTGCCATTGACATTTAAAAATCATTGAATCAGATAAGATGTAAATATATCCTATTTTATCAATAGTCATAGTCGAAATTGTTTTTCCTTGTTCAATAAATGGTAAATCGACTTTAACTAATATTCCATCATCAGGTGACATAGTTAAAATTTGTGTTGAATCATAAATAAAAATTTTGTTTGATTGTGAATGAAAAAGTAAATATGGACAATTATTTATAGGTATTGTAGTTAATTCTTGAATAATTGTATTTTCATTTCGTATATCTAATGTGTAAAGTTGAGAACTATCTAATAAACTAAAAACAAAAACTCCGATGGTTGATGTTTGTGCAATTGACCATGGTTGAATACTTCGTCTTTCTTCAGATTTTTTAAATACATCAAAATCATAACAAAAAATATTTTTTGATTGTCCTTGAACAAACGGACGATTATCTTCAAGTTTGATTGTCAAAAATGAAATAACACCTTCATTAAGTACAACTAATTGATTATTTTCAGGTAAGAATAATAATGAACAAGGATTATCTAATTGATAAGTTCTCCATCCAAATCTACGCCAATTTCGTCGATTAGCAACTTTTTCTTCATCATCATCTGTTGATGGTTCACTGTCTTCATATGGATCTGAAACACGAGGTGTTTCATCATCGGATTCACCTTGAGAATAATTTTCATCGTCATCATCAACATTTATTCCTTGAAATTTTCTGTTGTGTTGACGAACAATCTCTATATTATTATTATTATTATTTAAATCAATTCGAGTTAAATGATAATTTGTTAATACATAAAGAGTATTGTGTTCTTCATCTATTTGTATCGTTGTTGGTTCAATAAGATCACGTGCTAAAACTTCACAATGAATTGTATTTGAAGCCATATTATTATGATTATTATATAGAATTCGTTTATATCTCAATGTATATTTATAGGTCTTTCTTGCACAATAGTTTTGACTGATGGTGTAATTTCTCTTTTGTTTTATTATGGCAGATTTTGTTTTTCATTATCTTATCTTAATAAATATTTATGTTTAACTCGAATGATCTTCATCAACATATTTATGTTTTTTTTATAAAAAAAAGCTCAAAATTTTTCAAATGAAAGAATTTAATTATTCAATTTTGAAAATTATTATATATTGTTAAATTCTTTTCTTCTCGAATTGAAATATTACTGATTCATGTCACCATCTTTCATTGTTTTTTTTCATTCGTTATATTGAATATCTTTTATAAATCAATTTTTTTTCAAAAATATATAGTAAATAGAAAATGAGTAATCGAACAATAACACGCGATTTAGAAGTAGTAAGTCAAGGCGAACGTGGTAGTCTTGAAATCTTCTCAGCTTCATCAGATATTGAACGAATTCCATATAGTTCTTTTCTTGTTAAATTCACTCTAAAAAGTGGTTCAAGGTAAATGTAAATAAATTATTCTATCATTTGAATTAATTTAATATATTTAAAGTATACTAAATCGAACGGGTCTTCATTGGCATGAAACACATACGGAATATTTACGAGTATCATCTGGTAAAGCATTTGTTACTGTTGATGGTATTACATCAATAATTGATTCAAATTCTGGTGAAATTTGTGTTCGACCAGGTGTTGTACATGAATGGGGTGTTGCAGAAGAAAATAATGATAATGAATTAATTATATGGGAACGAACTGAACCAGTTGATGGTGAAAAAGAAGTATTTTTTCGAAATATGATTTCATCTTTAATTGATTCATCACTTGGAAATCCATTTTCATCTGAATGTATTCATCGTCGTTTATCGATTCGAGATATTTTACAAATATTAGTTACATTTCGAGCACTTGATAATTATCCAGTTATATGGAATGGAATAGGAAAACGATATATTACTTATTTTATACTTAATATTGGAGATTTATTTGGAAGAATATGTTTTGGTTTACAACCTATTTATATTGAATATACTCCACAATGGTTATGGGATAAACATAAATTAAAACGTCAATGAAAAATCTTTCTAAAGATTTATTATGAGTTTATTTTTTTTTTTTTGAATTAAAATGAGTATTTTATTATAGAGTATCTACTTGAAACCGAACATAAGATTTCAATCTTAAAATTGTTGCTATTTTATAGACTAGATGAACTAATATTATAATGATAAATATCATATCTATTACTTTTTACTTTTATGCCTAATATATAAAAATATGTTCTTGAACAAATAATAATGTCCACTACAATAAATGTCTTTATTGAAACGGTTTGTATCAAAAATATTTTATTGAGTTTAACTAATATTGACATGTTTCTTTTTTTATTTAGATGAAAATTCATCATTCTACTAAATTAATTTTAAAATTGTTAAATTTCCGTTATAATAGGCAAAATTATTGAGAATAAGCTTAAATTGAATTTATATTATGATCAAAGACCTATTATAGTAGTTATTCTACATATTAAACTGATACGTTCATCGAATGTATATGTACAAGAATGAGAAGCACATGTTGTATAGTATTATTCATAAACTACACTTATTTTCCATGTATCAACCAAAAGTTCATCAACTAAATATTGAACAATAATACCAGGAAATAAAAGAGAAGCAGCAAGTCGATTAAATAGACAAAAGAAAGAGTATGCTCTGAAAATTTTAGGTTTCAGATAGTATAAAAATGACATCTAGACTATTCTTATTTATAATTAAATAAAATAATAACTGATCACAAAACAGAATCCAAAAATTATTTGATAAACTTCTCTTATAATTAGAATTATTGATTAGAAAAACAAGATAAAACTATCATTTATATCTTCATTCGTTTATTAAAGATAATCATTTATTACTTAGAGTTATCCAAAAGAAATGGCGAAAATACTTCGTGTTCTTATAGAAAGCTTGAAAATTTTTTTTTTCAATGAACAGACAGTGTTTTTCATTCTATATTAAAATGTACACCAAATATTGGGCAAAAGAAATAGAATATTCGTCTGTTTCTGAAGATGTGCAGTTACTAATAAATTCATGGAGTGAGCAAACTGACTTCAGCATTTTTGATGAAGTTTTTGCAAGAGACATTACGCGTCCAAAAATGCAAATTTCATCGATAACTACTGGTGATATTCAATCACTCCATCGCTATTTCTTTCGTCAATGGAAATATCTGAAGCAAAAAATAAGTGATCGCATAGCAATTGATTGTATAAACATTAACATAACTTCTCGAAACAACATTTTAAAAATTTACTCCTTAATACGCAACCAATTAACATCAGATTAAGTTTCTCCAATGATTCAATATGCTTGGTTTTCAAGCGGTTATTTATCACAAGGTCCTACCCGTTCTACGAATGTGCAAGATATCTGTTTTTCTTTTAATGAGGTTTTCTGTTCCGTACCATCATGTGCTGACTGTTCATTTATCGCTAGCAGTTTTTGTGATTGTGTACTTTGCTTCACACATTTTTTTTATAGAAGATCATAAGCATTAAAACTAAAATTTTGTTTAACGCATAACAAGAAACACAATCAAAACTGATAAAATCAATGGTGATCAGCTTATTTTTGAATCAACTACCATCAGAATATACTCATGTAGTTAGAGGTGTTACGAGGTCGATACAAATTAAAAAATGGAATTGATTTTTATTTCAGAAGCTTAAAAAACGTTTTCTCAAAAGTTGCTTGCCAAAAAAAAAAATGTCTCCAATCATTGAGTGGGCGGAAGAAGGGGAGGGAGTATTCTTTTCCTAAACTCCATTTGCGGTACCTCTGCTTCTACTATATTCATTCATAAAGAAGATTCATAAAAATACATATAGTATGCTGAAAAGTGGTATATAGCTGTTTTCACATGTCACCCAGTCATCCAGTGAAACAATGTTTTAGCCCTAATTCTCTAAAAACGGAGTCTCAGCAGATAATTCTTCCATAGTTGGTATTAGGAACCTATATGTAGTAAGTCGATGTAATTAAAATTGGCACCTCCAGAGCATATCTAGAGACCTTTCCTTATAAATAAAAATTCTTTTTACTAACGAGAAAATCTCATTAACTGCATATTTTGCGGATAGTTAGGATTCAGCGTAGATCAAAACTTTAAAAGGATATGTCTCATTATACCTTTTCTCTCAGGTTATACTCATCTTACTGAATTTTCATCATATTCTACGATATTATGATATCAACGGCAAAAACGAATTTCTGTCTGAATTTTCCCCCAACAATAGATCTCAGGGTCCTTATTGTATTCTGAAAATTGTAGCTCAAACGCTTAACTTTTTGTTGAGAAATGAGATATCTAAAATATGAGCTAGTTTTGGTGGTTTTGTATGAAATTGATGTTTTTTTTTCCAGATATATACTATCTCGGAAGAGGAACATCCATTTGAGCTGAAACTTTCAGAATATAATAAGAACCGTAAGGTCTATTGTTGGGAGAAAATTCAATAAAACGAGCAAAACGCGAGAAGTAAGGTCCAATGGAACGAAATCTTTTAGAGTTTTTATCTATGCTATGAGTCCTAATTATCAGCAAAATATGAACTCAAACGAAGTGTATCAGTTGGTGAGGTTTTCTTGTTAGGGAAACATGAAATTTAACAACATTATTTCAACGAACAACGTTAACAATTACTTTTAGAAATAAACGATATATTAAATATACTTCTTCATAAAAATGAAATACTTTCTGATACTTAATCGAAGAATATCAAATGAAAAAATAGTTATAAACAATGGATTAACATATACATGATCAATAGATAGAGAAAAGAAATGTATAACAAGGTAGTATGTAAAAACAAATACAAAAAAATGTTTAATTTAGAATAAAATATCCAGGTTAATCAATACCACTATTCGTATTTTCACATTATACTGTTGCTTACGGGCGGTAACTTCATTATGATAGAGCCGTATTTCTTCGTCACATCATACGACCATATACGATCTGTTTATGCATCGTAAAGTAACCGTAAGTGGAACGTATACGGACCGTATTGTTCGATTTAGATAACCATCTTTTTTTTTGCTTCATCATCTTTGATATTTGGCAAAATTGTTTCACCAATAAATGCTTGAAATTGATTGGCAAATATTTATTATATGTTTCTTTAGTAAGAAAAAGATATCATTATTTTTTTGTTTTCTTGAGTTATTTATACCAATATGTACACCTGTTAATTTACCATAACAGTCAAGAACAATCGAACCGCTAGGATTAGGCAAAGTATTGCAGTTATGTAAAGCATATGAATCATTTTAACATGCTTCTTTTAAAAGATTTCCTATCGAAATTGACTTGTAATCAACATGATGACAACGATTCAATTCGTAAATCGTTAAATTTTTGTAGTCATTTAAATTTTTATATTGTGTTAACTACCTTTCTTCAAGTAATTCACCATTTTATCCGACAAGATATAAGTTTGAACTTAATGGAACGTCACCTGGTTTTGATGAAATCGAATCGAATTTTGATTTAAAATGTTGATCTTTTGTCATATTTGGTATTTCATTAATGAGAAATATTTATCGGGAGCAGGATCACAAAAGCCAACCAATATGTTAGAATAAGATTTTTTCTTTGTACCCCGTAATATTGAATCAAATGTATGTGCATATGTTAAAAGGAGATTATAATTAGTTATTAATCAACCACTACCATAGATCATTTCAATTGATGATTTATAATCATAAACAAGTCCAATACGAAGAATTAAAGGACTAATGAATAATAAAGAAGATTTTATTTGATTTTCATTTGAAACTTTCGGTAAATAAATTTTCCATGTTGATCCATCAAAAGTATAAGGATATGTTTCTTGTATTGAGTTGGTTTGAGTACTACCGTTTGCTCTCTCATCTAATACTAATTTAGGTATATTATTTATTTTGTTTAACACTGTTTGTTGTTCTTCTGAACTAGTCTACAGTAAAAAAAAATCTCTCGTAAGTTAAATTTATATACAAAAATCAAATAAACTTCTTTTCTTACTGTTGAATATAAATTATTTAAAAGTAAATACTAATATCTTGGAACTTTAATACATTCATCACGATATTTCCAAAAATTTCCTGTTAACTTATGAAATCTAAATAATAAGAAATAAAATGCATGTCAATTCTATTTTTATGTTTTCAGGTACCATACTTACAATGAATTAAATCTGGATTTGACTTATTCAATATTACTATCTGATACATCAATACTTGGTTCATCATTTGGTCTAAAGAATCATCGGATAGATTTATGTTGATACTACTTAGGGCATACCAAAAGTAGTGGCCACCGTATCTTAATTTTTTATAGAAGGCTTAAGAAAAATTTCCTTCTTTTTTTAATAGATAGAGCGTCTTTTGCTCTACTTTTCTACGCTATTTGATCCCTATTCAACTGATATCATAATCATAAAATTTTGATAAGAACTGTTTTTGTTGAAAACTGCCTGGCACCATTTAGATCATAATCGATGAGACACTTTACATTCCACTTTATCAACAATCAAAACATTGTATTAAAAAACAAAATATACTATAAAATGCAACTTGAAAAGCTCTAAAATATATGAAGGACTGCTTATTTTGTAGTTGCACTTTTTGTCTTCAAAATGGAAGAATTTTGAGCGGCTAAATTTCGATGTTGCGAAAACAAGATTGTTTTCTAATGAAAAACTAATTCGGTTTATCCTAATTCAACTTTTTATTACCTAATATGTTTTATTTCAAAAACAACAAGTAACGCTCGTCTGAAGACTCGCTCAACTCTTTCTCGTAGAAATCGTGTTTCTAAACTACCGTCAAGCTATTCATTTATAAAATCAAAAAAACCGAAGTTAGATTCAAGTTCCTCGACCTCAAGTGGCTTTGACCAAACTTCATAAACGCAAACGTTTTTTGTTAAAAATTTGTCGTTTGTTTGAAAAATTGATCTTCAAAAAATTTTTATGCAACTGACTTCAGATTTGAATTCCTCGTCCTCAATTACCCTTCGGTCAACCCTTATAAAAAAAATTTTTTTTTGCAAAAAAAAGTGATCCTTTGTGTAAAAAAATGGATCCAAAAAAAATTTCGAAAAACTAACATCAGATTCGAGTTTCTCGGTCTAGATTACCCTTTGGTTAAGCTTTATAGAAAATATCAATAGAATGTTTTTTTGACCTTGTGCGGACACACAAGCAATCAAGCGAGCAGACAATTTATGTTTGGAAGACTCTTCTCTATGAGCAAGAGAAAATACACTGCAAGATGCAGCGTGAAGAGCTCTACATTTTTTAAAGAATTATAAAAAGATGAGATCGGAAAAAAAACGAATTTGTGTTTTATCAAAAAGCAATCTTGTTTTAGCAACATCGAAACTTGGTCGCTCAGAATTTTTCTATTTTAAAAACAAAAAGTGCAACTACAAAATAAGCAGTCCTTCATATATTTTAGAGCTTTTCAAATTGCATTTTATAGTATATTTTGTTTTTTAATACAATGTTTTGATTGTTGATAAAGTGGAATGTAAAGTGTCTCATCGATTATGATCTAAATGGTGCCAGGCAGTTTTCAACAAAAACAGTTCTTATCAAAATTTTATGATTATGATATCAGTTGAATAGGGATCGAATAGCATAGAAAAGTAGAGCAAAAGACGCTCTATCTATTCATAAAAAAAGGAAATTTTTCTTAAGTCTTCTGTACGAAATTAAGATGCGGTGGCCCCTAGTTTTGGTACGCTCTAAGTAATTGTGTCCATGACAACCTGTTTTATAATTTATTGTGAGAAGTTTCTTCCAACTGTGACAGGCATCGTAATTATCTTCTATCGTTGAAGTGATCGATAAATAACTTTATCCATGTCAATAATAATTTTTATTTGTGTTTGCATCGTGTAACTGTTTTTCTTAGTTCTTATCAACAGAAATAATATTATCATCATCATCAAACAAAAACATCATTCAAATAGAAACAATTCGTTCAGTTTTCTCTTCGTCTTTTTTTTGATGATCAAAAGGATGAAGCTGTGAAATGTCAACAACTTTTTTATTTCCAGCATAAAACTTCTCACAAATGATGTAAATAAATACTGAATATAATATCCAACAAAATAGACCAGTAAAATCCTAATAGAATAAGAAAACAAACTGGATAAATATTAATATAGAGATTAAAGTTGATATCGATCGAATAAAATAATCTGTTAATGACAATCTGTTAAAAATATCTTCCTACATTATGTGTGAATATTATTTTGGCAGAACTGTTCATGTCCGATCTCGTTATTATGGTTATATTTCGAAAACAAATCAATCACAATTTTGTGTATAATTAAAAGACAAATGTGTCTGTGATATATATATGCATCAAAATAAAGAAATGTGCAATACATTATTTAACATAATTTGCTGGTGAAATTTTCTATAAATAATGCCCAACTGTCAATGAATAGCTCTGGAAAATTTCAGATGGATCTATTAATATTGCACTGATTAATGAGTCTGACAATAGTATTTCATGGTTTTCTTGTATATCAAAAATTATAGTAAAATGGTCACACGTTCCTAACGGTTTGATAAATTCCAGTGGAATGTATATTGTAAATAGATGGGACAGACCTGCAAGGACAATCAGAGTCGGTCATACAGTATACGCATACGAAATGTCAGTGGCCTAGCTCTTCAAATCACTATAATACAGGGGAAATGAGGAAATTTTGACAAGTCGTATATATTGTCTAGCATTATATTTTGTTTGATTATTCCGACTGAGTCACTGGTGGACCAGTGAAATGTTTTCTACCCCAGACAATATAATACAGAACGCTGATTGTAGCAAAAAAAACAAATAACACGCTCGCGTAGTTCATACTGGAAGACGTGACAGGTATGGGTGTAGGCATCGTAAATAGGATGATGGCCAGTAGAATCCAGAGAATTGTAATAATATTGATTATGTAGCCAAATTTGCCGAGATGAAAAGGAGCATTCTTGACTGCATGCCGACGCCGAAAGAGAAGTATAACAATAGGTAAGGCGTACGAAGCAGAAAGACATATTGTAGCAACGCCGGTAAATGCATTGAACGCAGCTGATGAACCTAGATAAATGAGTCCAAGAAGACCTGCGATCAATGTTGAAAGTAATAAACTGTAGAGTGGAACATTGTAGCGTTTGTTTATTTTTGACCAGATTTTTGAACCTGGTACTGCATTATCTCGACTAAATGCATAAAGATTTCGAGAAGCGACGGTCAATGAACCTATTCCACCAAAAAGCTGCATGCCAAGGATAAGACACAACAGACCAAATCCACCACCAGCAGAACCTGTTGCTGTCATAAATAAATAACCAATTGGTTGTCCAGTTGGTGCAGCGAGTAGTTTATCAATATCAGGCATAACGAAAAGAATAGGGATGAGATAAATAATACCGGTAATTCCAGCAACGACAACAGAAAGTACCATTGCTTTGGGTACTTCTCGTTCTGGATTTTGAACTTCTTCGCACATAGCTGCTACCATACCATAACCAGTATAAGTAAACGCAGATTGAAGTAATCCAACAAAAAAAGCCCATCCTACCGGCCAACCTGCTCTCGTTGCGTCATACTCGGTGAAAACATATCTCGCACTTCTTTTATTCTTTGCCATTGTTAATACAGTAACGAGTATTATTAAGACAGATGCAACTGTCCAATAAATACAAATCTTATTAATTAAATCTAAATATTTCGCACCGAAAATATTTATCAATAAAGCTACAAGTATTAATAAATAATATACTAAAACAACATGCCAAGCAGCTGGAACATATGTTTCGTTCCACAATCCGACAGCAGATAATACCAGTTGTCCTCCACCGAAATAGACTGATGTTGTCAATGTCCAATTTCCAACAAGATCTAACCATCCTGTTATCCAAGAAGTAATAGATGACCATTTCTTGTTTGTTAACATGGCAGACCAATAATAAACACCTCCAGATGTTGGATACACCGAACAAATCTCTGCCAGACTTGAAGCAATACATATTGAAATAATAGTTAGTAATATCCAACCATAAAATATAGTTACTGGACCACCGTTGATCAAACCAATAGAAAGAGTTGCAGATTCACCGATAGGTACACCCATTATTGCAAACGAAAGTCCAAGTATAGAAAAGAAGGATAACGAACGTGGCAATTCAGGTTTATAACCCATCGCAGCAAGTTTAACGTCGACTTCTTCCTTCTGAGGATCTATTGTTGTCTTAGTACATGAATTTACATTGACGTGTAAATCGAATGATTCTTCAATCGTAGCCAACATTAAAATTATCTTTCAATCTACAAAGAAAAAAACTGAGCTTTTCCTACCAACTGATTATCTACAATAATCACACAACAATTTTAAAGTAAAATACCAATAAAATAAGAAGACTGACATATACAAATAAGCTTTCTATATTCGATCTCTGTTCTAACACTTTTATTAAGTAGAAGGAAAAGAACAGAAATGACCTTCATCAACGACATCATCACATTTTTTATGCTACTATTGATGAAGATCAATTACTGTTTCTTCTTTTATTTCTGCTTCATAAAAATTCAAAGGTGTGATAAACTATTTTCACACAATAAAACCATTTTAAAAGTCAATATGCTTTCGTCTCAATCGTTTTCATACCTTTTTACTATTATATAAATGTTATCAACATGCACACATTCATTTCTTTCCATATATATATATATATATATTCAACATCAAGATTTTGATAAATTTAGTATTATTTTTGTTTTGTTGACATTGGGATTGAAATGAAATCATTGACAAAATTAATATGCTCATATAATTATGAAATATTCTTCAATCGATCTTTGATAAGAGTATCTGATTGACGTATCATATGCATGAAAACACTTATTTCATGATAAATAGACTTTTTCCTATACTAATAATTTGTTTTCTTATGATTCTCCGTTCATTATAGCGTTTGATTGAAAGGGAAAATGGTAAAACTGACTGTTGCAGATGTCGTTATTAGCTTTCCAACATTCACAACTTTTGGTCATGTAGGTGTATTTTATCAATTGGTGGGTACATTTAAATACATGAATGATGGATGTTAGTTTGTTTAAGATACATGAGTGACTGCATCTCTCTATATTCAAATAAATTGATGATACTGTAGAGGTAATATTACTTTGATGATGTCTATGAGTCAGACTATAAAATAAATGGAATAAAGAATGAATCACATAGAGTATTACCTCATCGAAAGAAACAATGAAATTTGTAGATGAAGTTGAGTCATTGCACTTTCGACAACGACTAATAACATCAGCAGCAGGACCTAAATATTCTCTTCGAAGAGCAATTCGCAAGTAAGTCTTTTCTGTTTTTATTATTTTTTTTTTTGGTATGAGGTGTATATGGAAGAGAACGGAATCGTAAGGATATGTAAAGTCATTGCCTTTTTTGTGTCAATAGTCATATAATGGATGATCTAAGAAGGTATCAGTGATAGATGTTTTGATTATTTTCGACTTAGATCCATCTATTATAAAATCTGTAGATTATTCGTTACTGGTGAATGTGAGTAGATTTAATAGTATTTGTGGAGTATTTATCACACTTAAAAGTCATTAACTATTTTTCTCTATTTTAATTTAAGATTTAAACAGTTTACACAGTTTGCTGTTTGGTAGCAGTGTGTTTACCTTCTCACTGATAAATGGGATCGAGACAAACATTAAGTTAGTAGAATTATTGAAAACCATGTTGCTAATCAATATTTTGTCTTAATTTGTTTAGACTCGAATACAAAAGAGAAAAGAGAAATATTCGATGATATCGAAGGCATATGTTGGGCACCAAATTGGAGTTCACATAATCTTTATTTTGCTCTGTCATATGAAGCTAGATCAGATGATCTGTTCATTGTTGCTTATCCAAGAAGTGGAACAACATGGATGCAAAACATAGTGTACAATCTTCAAACGGGTGGACAACCTTTTGATGCCAACATAGATCATTTTTTCAAACAAAATCCACATTTAGAAATAGATGGACAGGAGAGTATTGAAATGATGCAACGACCAGGTGCAATTAAAACTCATTTACCATTCCACCGAGTTCCCAATAATTTACAAGCTAAATACATTTGTGTCATACGAAATCCGAAAGATGTTTGCATATCTTATTATATATTCTACAATATGTGGCCTGATGTGCCGAAACTTAAATTTGATCAATTCTTCGAATATTTTATGGAAGGATATTTACCTTTTGGCGATTATTTTCAAGCACTTCGATCGGCGTGGGAACGTCGTCACGATAGCAATGTTCTTCTTATTTCCTACGAAGAGATGCGTAGCGATTTTCAATCCATTATACATAAGGTTAGTTTACAAAGAAATTCAATCATTTTCGAAAATGCAATATCTAAAATAACTTCTAATCTTTGAAATAAATTCACATTTTTATTACAAGTCACACTCAGATAAAAATACGATTAAAGATTTTCATATATTTAGATTGCTGCCTTCATTAATGTGACGTTAGATGATGAATTACTTAAAAAAGTAATGAAACATGCGTCATTCGAATACATGAAAGATAAATTTGATAATGAGCGACGACAATTCGAAGCGAAATTCATCGAAACTATTGAAAATAAAACAATAGCTGATCGACGTCGAGAGATATTTATGGCTGAATCAGACTTAAGAACCATACGCAAAGGAGAAATTAACGATTGGAAATCGTTTATGACTGATGAACAAAATCAACGAATATATCAACGTTTTTTGGAAGTATCTCAAGGATGCGATCAATTGAAGAATTATTGGGCAAATTGGAATGTTTTCTCATTTGAAACATCAATGTCTTAAAATAAGAAAGAAAAAAAATAGACATTCTCAAAGAAGTATTCTTTCTTTTTGCATCTATCATCAATATGACTAACGAATGTTTTACTTTTGTCAATCAAATTTTGTCCGATCAACTATAATAGTATTTCTCTACAAGACAGAAATAAAACAGATATGATTTTTTTTCAGAACCAATGCCAATTCTATCACCGAGATACTAAAAGCAGAAAAGTAAATAAGATACATCACACCATATCGATTTCATTTGAGATACACCTCAATCTTTATAAAATTTGTATGTAGAGGGATAAAGGAAAAATGATAATTATATTTGTAGATATTAAAAAAATATTTTATTTCTCGACTGTCTTTTGATTGATCTCATCCACCGACTCATATAATTATGCGCTAAATTCCTTTGAGAAGACAACATATTTTCATCAGACTGTGAACATTCACATAATGTGGTTTTATCGCACAGTCATCATTATTTCATGTTGAATTCCTCTCTTCAGAATTGTTGAATAGATGAACGAGAAAAAACAAAAGAAATAGATGAGAAAAAATAGCTAATGAACATTTGTAGAATGAAGAATGTGACCACGTGATTGATGGAAGTTGTTAATCCAACTATCAAGTTCATCCATGTTATAAGCATATGTTTCTTTGTTAGGCTCAGCTTTGAAAACCAATTTGCCTTCATCAATGACATAAATTCGAAATGGCCATGCACCATAAGTTGCATGAAAGGTATTGTCCATGTTATCAACCAGCATCGGTATTTCACATTTTAAATCTCTTTGACATTGACGAGCATTATTCAATCGTTCTTCGAGTGTTGTTGGCTGATTCACACAGGAAATGGTTTTACCTACAGGCCACTGGTCACGTGCATGAGCCTCAGCGATGTAAATCAGCAATAATTGCATTCCATTGGACGTATGTGAGAGAAATAGCGCGCTATTTATAATGACATATAGAGTAATTTTAGTCACACTTAAAAATACTTACTTCATTCGCTCAACAGACGCCCGGAATGGAGGTCAGCTTGTTGAGCCAGCCAACACAACTAATGGTTGACTAGCTGAAATTTGTGAGAAGAGAGTTGTAGGACAACCTTCTAAGGTGAACAAATCAACATCTCGAGCACATTGTCCTTGATTCACTAATCCTTGAGTCACTTTATTGTGCTTCACTACAAACAAATAAATAAAAGCATACAATTTTATGTCCAAAGCCTTCATCGTTCTTATCTTTATTATGAAAATTTGCATATTCTCATTGAATCCGGAAATTTAATCAATCGTATTCGTTGCAAGAATTTTAGTGATGACTCACCGTAAAAAGCTTCCTTCACTGCAGGCTCATCTGGAAAGCGATGCAAAGCAGTGCGTAATGCATTGACATGCTGATATCCAAATTGTTCCACAACGTGTTGCTGAAGGAGATTATGTATGAGACTAAATTTAGCGATATTAATCAGTAAGAAACATAGAATAGGAAATAAATAAAGCTTACGTAAGGGCTCTCTCATCGGTATGATACAATTCCATCAGTTCTTGAATCGGCTCGGATAATCGAAGATGTGTTTCATAATCGATCATCTCACGTATTGTCTCAATTGGAGGCAATTCGTCCGACATTTTGATGATGTCAAATCCCATATGGCCAGAAGTAGGAAATAACATTAGACATCTGTATTCCATATCGGCTATTTCCTTTGATCGACTGGAACGAGGACGATTGGATTGGCGCTGATTTTTAAACAATCCATTATTAGTATTTTTCACTGGTGGAGATCCATTGGTAGCAATTGCTGCTGTTGTTGCCTTTACAATTTCATCTTCTAGCTCTTTATTGTCATCTGGTGAACTTTGCTTGAACTTCTTTCTGCTACTATTAGCAGAATTTTTCTTCTTGCTTCCGTTACTACCCATTTTTCATCGTTGTTCTCAAACGCATATGAAGTGAGAATAAGGAAAAATGAAACTTTTTATATGAGAGTATGTTATTGTGCAATACACAGTAAATATCGACGTAATTAGCAGCTATTTTATCATAAAAGATTTGTGTAGTCATCGCATTACTCATTCTATTAGGAAGTAAGCAATAGCTAAATTTATGTGTACATACATATTCGTCATTCCTTCTGATCAAATAACAATATTCCTTATAGATGTCATTCTTTCAGTATATATCTTTTTAACGTAAAACATACATTTTCGTTCTTTATAATATTCCTCAAAAAAAGTCGGATATTTTAAGACAATGATTTATTTATCAAAATGGATGATGATAGTCACTTAGTGGCAGCATTTTTCTCTCATATCTTTTCTCATGGATACTATAGCAGAATCAATCTATCGGGTGGCGCAGATTAAATGGATCTCTCAGTAATTTTTATACTTACAGTTTGGCATAAACAAAAAGGTTCTTTTATAGAAAGATTCCTTGCCAAATTCTCTACAAAACGTACAGATTTTTATTATCTCAAATAGGTTTCATTATTTTGTGACACGCGATGTAAGCTATATGTGTCAAAAATACAACTTTCAAAGGAGAAGTTCTGATAGAAGTAGCATATCACTTAGTATGGAAAAATGTAACTCAATTGATTTTGTAGAAGGAATTTTGCTCTACAACATAGTATAGTCCAATTATCAAGTACATTGAAATACTTGGAAACAATTTTTATGTAACATTATATAAGATTCAAAAAAAATGATATCTTTTGTTTTTAGAGAAAATACTCCTTCCAATGTTCTAATGATATTTATTCATAGTATTTGAGTATATCTGAAAAATCGTCTAGTGGATTTTGTAAGGCAAATTTTCTCTACAAAACTTACTATCTCATGTATCTCCACAATATTGCTCACCAGAAACAATACCCTAGTGAATGTACTCATCAAGAGAGTACTCAAAACGTACTCACGCTAGAAAATGCCGCGAGAACTCATGAGTACTTAGCAGATTTGAGTACTCATCGGTCGTACTCACATTAGAGTTTCGAGTATATGAGTACTACATTTTCCTGGTCTCATAACAGTATACCCTAGCTGAGTACTCCGATCTTTCTTTTTTTATATTTGCTTGCATTTAGACCATTCAAGGTCTCGGTGTGCAGCCCTCCAATGGGGCTTTGCAGACTCTAAAAGAGTCTACTTTTCTGCGATATTATAGTCGTAGAGTGAAACTATTTTGTCAAAATTTCCAACTTCTCGTTCCTAGAAAATCAGCGCACGATACCCTTTTCGTCCTGACACATTTCGTTCTGTATATTGAGTATTGTCAGAGAAAAAGACGACGAGTACTACAATGAGTACTCAAGCTTTTGCCTATGAGTAGATTTATAGTGAAATATTTTCTCGAGTACGACTCTGAGTACTCTACCATTTTAAATACTCATGAATTTTCGAGAGTACTCGCTTGTTTAATCTGAGTACACATGCTTGCAAGTCGTACTCTCTTGATGAGTTCATTCACTAGGGTAGCATTTGATGCTTGTTTAGTATTGCGACTATAACATCGTCATTCGTCCATGAAATTCAAAAAGCTTTCTGAATATTTTGCGTCTTTCTTGCTTGACTTCTCATAGAACTCTCTATTAAAACATTCTTGTTTGAAAGTTGTGTTTTTGGCACATATAGATTACATCGCGTGTCACAAAATAATGAAACCTATTTGAGATAATAAAAATCTGTACGTTTTGTATAGAATTTGACAAGGAATCTTTCTATAAAAAAACTTTTTGTTTATGCCGAATTATAAGTAAAAAAATTAGAATTCAAGAAAATCAAAATAAGAGCAGTACAACACAAAGTTTACTTAGCATAGGGAGAAAATAATGAATGTAGTATGGAGAGCATTGGTGATACCGATATTGACTCGAGATCGGATCAAAATTGCACGATTCCAATGACGTTAGGTGAGCCAATATCTGTCCTTATTGAAATATGAGTCTTAGCGAAAATATTTAAGTCACTGGATTTCCTTCCAACCAGATAGTATAATGATGATTGATGTCCACAAATTTTGGCATCGCATAAAACATATACGAACAAGAATATTGTAAGAATTTGTTAGTGTTTTGAACACGATTTCTCTTCTTACAAGTGCTGTCTAGTATAAAATAAATATCTTGTCTAATAGGCAAAGGAATTTCAAAAACTTGTATATAGCATATTCAAGATGTCTTCAAAAAGTTACATATTACATCCGAGGTAGCTTTTTAAAATTTATAAAGGGTATATCTAGATGGCATTCAAAAAGTATTCAGGTTTATTCAAAAACCGAAATGATGAAGTAAGTTTGATCTTAGTCAAATAATATAAATTTATTTATATTTCTATTATAGGCTGATTCAAAAATTGAAGTCATTGAGTAAGTTTTATTTTATAGAATAATTAGATTTCATTTTTTTTCATAATAGGTTGGCTATAGCAGTCAATACACGAAACGTGTAGTTTAATCATTTAGCTGCTGGCAACGTATAAATAGGTGTAATTACAGGTATTGAACGAATATTTTATTATCGTATTTAGTGGATAATATGCTGGTGAAATATTCGTTTAATATTTGTAATCACGCCTACTTATACATCGCCGACAGCTAAAGGATTAAATATGTAGTCAAGATTCGGCACAAAAAATGTTTAGGAAAAGTTCAGTAAAAAATCTTTTTTTTTTCTAGATTGTATGTCCCATCGTCCTCAAACGGTTAAATATAAAACCAGATAAAGTTGAAAAAATTTATTAGAATTTTTAGGATCATTGTAATCCTCAGCATCAATCACAAGACGAAGAGTTTCGTCTCATCTATTCCAAAAATTACATGAATATTCACTTTAATAAAAACCATAACTCTGATTCCAAAAGAATATTCAATTAATGTCTTTGCATCGACATATAGCATTATAACCATGATAAAGAGAATCATCATTATCATTACTATAAAGAGTATCATCATAAATGGAAGAAAGAGGATCATCAAGAAAAAATTGAGAAATATAATCACGATTGCACGTAGCACTATCATGTTTCGTGTAATAATTATTCATATAACACCAGTCAGAACAATTACCACATTTTGTGCAAGCATGACCATTGCAATTGAGTTTCTTTCGATAAAATGGTTTGATAGTTTGTTTTTGCTCTAAATAAATAAATAAATTTCCTCTTCTTAGAGTAAATTATAGAGAAACAAGCCCATTATTAATTAAAAGACTATGTCAGAGTCAAAATATACTAATATATAACTGATAATCGTCCGATTTATCTTATATTTTTGCAGAAATTAACTTGAGAAAGTGAACAACTTAACATCAACGTGTGTGAAGACATTCTTTATAAAGATCCTGTCGCAACTCTGTTTGATATTGCAAATGGACTTAAAAGGCTCAATAAGTTTCGAATGTAAAACAAATCATATGGCTGTGGGTACCTTTACAAGATAAAAACTGTCTGTCAAAGAACTTACCGTTTATTTGTTGTTGGGATTCTTGTTTCCCAGTGTAAATATGGCTATCTTCGACATAAACGAGACTATCCCATGCAATTTGATTACTGTGTTCTATATGTAACTTAATTTCAGGCGTTTGACTTAATTGTTTTAAATCGTGATTAAGCTGATGGACTGTTCGTCCAAGTCGTGCCAAGTCATGCTCCATAAAATCTTTGGATTCTTTTAAGTGAATCAGCTCCTGAGAAAATTTCTCGAGTTGATTTTTTATTTCCACTTTCTTCATGTTCAATAATTTGGTGATTTGTTGTCGAGCTTGTTCAGCAGTCTGTTTCACTTTTTCAATGGTGGCTTTCTCCCATTCCTCTATTTGTGTAAACAAGGAATTGTTAGAATCTTTATACTCAATTGTCTCGCAGATTTTATTTTGAAGATCGTTGCGTTCTCCAATGAATCCATCTAAATCATGAGCCATTTTTTCTCGATGATATTGATAGTCTTCCTGACAAAAATATACTTCGCATCCATTACAAAAGTAAGCGCCTGATTCTTTCTGACATTTGGAACAGCTCTTTGGTGTGGCCATTTCTACAAAGAGAATAGAAAAATAATTCTTTATTAAATATCTAGATTCTGCAATAGTATGATGTCAACACACGTTATAATGTATAATAGTAGAGTCTTTACGGTCGATGATTATATCTTGAAAATGACTAAGAGATCAATGTAATAAAATTGAAATATTAATCTAGAAGAGAAATAGTTTATGGTGAAGATATTCGCATTGCCATATTTATCAATAATCTAAACCTTATTCGATAGTTTCTGCAGAATATTCCTTATGATAATATCTCTACTTTAGAGATTTGTTCAACGGGATATGAAAAAATATTTTCTAACATACAGCAATGTGTATTGTTTATGATACAATACCGCGTAGTTCTTCTCTAAACTATATCTGCACAGCTATTTCTCAATTCTCAGTAGTTTGTTTCTGCTGAAAAAACTTCTTCATGTGAACATTTCGTTGAAGTTAGTTATGACAGAGAAACAACGAAATGAATACGTGTCATCACTGTATTTATTGACTGAATAAGCAATGAAAATTGATGACGTGTCTATTTTTCTTCTTACGCCAACTTATACATGAGTATACATGAGTAACAGCGATGTGATGACGAGAATGAGCAGAACGCAAAATTATTCTGTCCAACAGAGTTATGCAATGACTGTGTTATAGGGAAAAGCACCATAAACTTATTGACACCAGATTTTGAACCTTATATTCTTGCTTTCCAATTTCAATACAATGAGTCAATCATTAAAGTAAACAATTAGATATATTGATTGTAATCTTACCGATTAGTAAGAAAGCATCTATTTGTCAATATATATAACTTCTCTCTTTTAGAAAAAGAGAGAAACTGTTCATGTGGGTATTTGCAGCGTTCGTGTACAGTATCGGTACGTTGAAATAGAATGATTGTGTATAGCTGCGTTGAGACCATCAGCATACCGTTTTCTTGTCCTATCGAGTCACTCTCATTCCAGTACAGACTGTCGTCGATAGTCTTGTAAAAATTGCTTTATAGTTAGACTAAGCTACTCTACTCTATAAAATAAATCACAGATAAACTTCTCTCAAAATAAAAAGGCATGACTTTCTACTGAGACTAATCTTTAACTTACAACTTTAATTAGTACTTCTCAAGTATTTTCTTTTTGAAGAAATTACCATTGTTTGCGCATATTGCGAGCACAGCGCCATAGAACCAACGGTTACTATGACCTTCTCAAAAATGTATCTTTATGACGAAATTACATTTCAATAAATTCGTATTTTTGGGGATAACACTAAACGAATCGCTCACTTATCTCAGATAGTTATCTTCAACTACATAAGGCACACTGAGAATGAGGATAAAATGGAATTCCAGAATCGGATGGAACTGATTCCGCAATGTGGAACATCACAGAATAGGATATATTCTCTTTCACAAGTGTTTATGCATTGATATCCATCTTCCTCACCAATTTAGCTATCCATATTGATTCAATAATGATATTTGTTATTGTCCATTGATTAATCATCTTCCTAACATATTTATTTCGAATTTGATGCTTCTCAATCAATATAATAAATTTTTAATTAATTTAAATCAAAAGAATGTGATCATCTTGTAGAGCAATGCTAATAGTCTTGAAAAATGTCATTTTTTTCTTCAAAGCAGCTTCAGATATTTTTGAGGGCAAAATAGTGTTAAAATGATACTTTTTAAATCTACTAAGATCATTATTTGCCATAATCTTTTTACTCTGTGCATACTAGCTAAATTGTGATGGAAACGATCTCATTACTCTAATGAATATCATGATGCTCATTTTGCCATTATTTATGTATTATAGTAGAATAGTTCTATTAGAAATATTTTGACACTCTCGTATACTCTAGATAATACATTGACAACGAAATATTTATGGATAAATTACAATACGATTACAAACAACAATAATATTAAGATGGACAAGGTTTACGTATGATGACAAATACTACGAAGACGATGTTGAATGATAATGAAACCTTGTTTGAATGCTGTGATGCATTGTTTACGAAACATCTTCGATACCAATGTGTACAAGACGAATGTAGACTATATAAAAATAAAAATATACGTTGATTATAAAGCGTAAATTTTCAATCATATCGATAATCAAATATAGCTCAATGAAATAAGGTATAACATCATTTAGATAGTTTTTAACATGATGCACAGATAAAAATTTGGTTCGAAATTGATTTCATTGTTCGTCAGTACAGTCACATGACTTTTTCTCATTGCAAAACATTACCCTCATAGAAAATATTTCGCATTTTATGCAAAGAAAAAAAATTCAAAAAGCAAATTAATCTTGCTTTTTCTCCCTTATCTTTTGGGCATTCCTTCAAGAGCACTAAAATGCTAAGTTTTAATAGAACTCATATCACAAAATATTTAAACATATACCCTTCTTTCTTAATCAACTTCCTGCTTTTTTCAAATTAATTTTTAAAGATATTTTGTATAATATTTATAGCAGGTGTTCTCTTGTCTTTTTATTCTTTCTTTGTCTGTTCAAAAGGAAAAAATTCAAATATCATAGCTGATACGTATTTACAATCAAGTATTTACTTACTGCTGCATATGTGTACATGAGATAAGTACTTATATAATTAATGAATAAATTAATAGCTGATTGAGTAGAACTAAGAGTGCCTTGAAATTGTAATAGATATACATAGAGAGGCCAGATTGATACAAGTAGATTAAGTAATAAATATAGAATGACTTGAATGAGTGACACAAAAATTAATTGCATATCTTTCTTTCGTCTTTTATGCTGTTGTTCTGTTACATGATTAGTAACAGGATCACGTGCTGCAAGAATTCGTCGTCCACTTTTTCGTACGTTAATTACTGTCATGATGCTAAAGATACTTATAATAATGAGAGGTACTATTGCTATGACAATGGCATATATAGAATAGAAGAGACCATAGATAGAAGCAAATTCTGGTCTGCATGCATTTCCCGGAATTGCATAGCCAATAAGTGCATGAATAGAAAACAAGGCCCAAAAGATAATCGATCCGATAACGACTCTTAGAGCTATATGAGAAGAACTTAATTTTCGAAGCCATGCATTTGATGATGATACAAGCCATCGATCGATTGCAATTAAACAGAGAAAATGACGCGATAGTGCAATACTGAGAATATTAAAATAGGAACGTAATTTGCATAAGACAATTATATATCCAAAAGCATCATAATGGGATTTGACAACGATGATACGACTAAGACAGACAACATTGAGTAATACAAAGTGTACTAGAGACATACAAACAAAATATAATGAACATCCATTTGAACGAAGTCCACGTCGACTAAAGATCCAAGTATTAATTAAATTACCCACTATACCCAAAACATAAATGAATGAAAGACCATAAAGAGCAATTTGAGTTTGAATATAATCTAATTGATCACTGAGTGATGTTGCCATTTGTCAGTAGATGAACAGATTTATCTTCTAAAATAGGTACGTACTGCCCGTTAAAAATAATTCACACGTAAATAAGTATTATGTATTGACATGGATATTTCTTTGTAAAGGATATGAATAACATATCATGTAATAGATTTGCATTAATTTTATTTTCAATATATCCCAGTACAAGAGCATTGCCGTGTACTAATTTTTTTTGACAGATAGTCTATATCTTCTAGAAACTTTAGTCGAAAAATGTTTTACTTTCATATGTTCGCAATATAAAAAATACTTCAACTTTTGATTGATTTTAGGTGGCATGAACATTCATTATAAGTAATCTGACTGCATGTATTGATAGTTCTTTACGAATACTATCAAATAGTAACGATTAACCTAGAATAAATAGGTCTCAGCATTTTAGCGATGTTTTTCTTAATTATTCCTTTATCCAAACGTAATTTTTTTGTTAAAATACCCGTCTTTGATATCTCTAAAAACTAGTATATTTCTCTTATTGATATAAATAACAATTGTTTTCTGAAATACACTTAAAACGAACACTCTCAGACGAATAGTTTTATAAAACACCTTCTTGCAGATGGTTTTAATAGTATATTTCAATTCTTTATTAGAAGTGTTTGTCGATATTATATTATTAATTATAAAAATGTAACATAAACAGAAATCTTTAACGGAGTATTGAACTATATTATTAAAAATATTCGTAAAATATTTCGCCTAAAACCAAACTTTCGAAACTTATCTTTGGGAAATGAAATATTTTACGTACATCAAAAAGAAAAACATAACACTTCGTCGAGAATTAAAAGATGAATCTTTAAACAAAAAAATATCTTAAAATATTAGCAAACTCATTTATTCTAGTACGTTCAATTTTATCTAATATTTTTCCGAGAAAAATATTTTTAATTCATTTAAGCACTAAAGTGTCAAAAATCTCGTTTAAAACTTCTGAAGATGCGACAGCTTCAATATCGTTTCAACTAATTCTTTATTAGAAAGTTATATATTTAAATAGTTTTTTTTTAAACTTTTATTATTCTGGATCTATAAACTACTCTACACTATACAATACAATTAAAACATTTTGGAAACAAATTTTTATCAAAGTTATGATGAAATATTTTTCTAAAAATAATTGAAGTTCTACAATGCTCCTATACTGATATATAAAAGAACAAAATTAATACAATACTTGTTATGTCTTCAATGCGAATAACTATACCACTTATATTTCATTCTACACACCTTTTCCCTCTTATATGAATAAGATTCAGTATAAAGTCAAATGAAGTAATTTAAAAGATGTCTTAATCAGATAAAATGGCTTTTAGTTGTCAAGATAAAAGTATTTTGTTCTAATTAACTCGTTGAAAAGATAAGCTAGGAAGCTTTTGACCTAAAGTCTTGCCACAAGAAAATAGAATAGATGTCTATTTTGCACTTACTTCATATATAAAGGCTTTATTATTTATTAAGTGCCAATTTTTTTGTCCTGTTCTACATATTTTGTAAGATGAACTTTTTGTTCAATAAAGATTATAGAAATCGTGTAAAGCAAAACAGACGAGAATACAATAAGTATAGTTGATCAACTTTTTCATTAACATACATGTTATTTGCAAGAGATATAAAAGGAATATCTGTCTTTCTGTACTATCTTAATATAATAATAAGAGTTCCTTAGTTAAAGCTTGAAAAAATTTTCTTTCTCTATACAATAATAGAGAAAACGACGGTTTATCTTACGTTGCTATTTTATCACTATTCAACTAATGTCATAATTAGAAAATTTCGATAAAATCGATTTCGTTTACATATGTCATGGTAACATGAATATTTCTTGAATAAATTTTGACAGAAACAAGATAGAGAGATACGAATTTTGCCATTGGAAAGAGAAGATGAAAATATATCGAATTGTATATAAAGATTTTTATAATATGATTTTTATGATAAAAAAGAGGGAGCAAAAAATCGTAGCAGGAAATTAAATTTAAATAACTCAGCTTTTTGTAGTTTACATACCTTTGATTATCGATTTGAATGAGAACCTTATTAGTGAAAATTTACTGAAGACAACTCACAAGAAAGGTTTGTTCTTTAAAAGTTTGTCTGAAAACTTTAGTAAAAATAGATTAGAAAAGTCTATAATATAAGATCAATGCGTCATTAAACTTGCTTTCCATCAGTGGGCACAGAAGCTCTGTATTTTCTTTCTCGTAGAGAAGAGTCTTGCAAACATAAATTGTCTGCTTGCTTGATTGCTTGTATGTCCGCAAAAGGTCAAAAAAACATTTTATTCATATTATCTATAAAACTTAATCAAAGGGTAATCGGGGTCGAGGAATCCGAATCTGAAGTCTATTCGGTGATCATGTGGTATCAGCATTGATCAATTGATGTTAGGAATTGGTGAGGTTTGGTATTTTTCATATAAAACAGGTGTTTTTTCACGAAATGATGATTTCATCGTGATGTGTGATGAACATCATTGCTGATTGTTATGTTATCAGCATTGATCAATTGATGTTAGGAATTGGTGAGGTTTACTATTTTTCATCCAAAATAGGTGTTTTTTCACGAAATGATGATTTTATCGTGGTGGGTGATGAACATCATTGCTAATTATTCTCTTTCTCGTAGAGAAGAGTTTTACAGACATAAATTGTCTGATTGATTGATTGATTGCGTGTATGTCCGCGCAAGGTCAAAAAAACATTTTATTAATATTTTCTATACAACTTAACCGAAGGGGCAATCGGGGTCGAGGAAGTCGAATCTGATGTTAGTTTTTCAAAATTTTTTTTGAGTATAAATTTTTAACACAAAGGATCACTTTTTTCCAAAAAAAGTTTTTTTATAAGGGTTGACCGAAGAGGAATCAGGGTCGAGGAACTTGAATCTGACTTCGGTTTTTTTGAATTTTATAAATGAATAGCATGACGGTAGTTTAGGAACACGGTTTCTGCGAGAAAGAGCTGCGCGAGTCTTTGGACGAGCGTTACTTGTTATTTAATATTTACAAAAAAATTTAAAATTATTGAAATTAAAAACATAAATAACTTTTTTTTTGATTAGTTTTATTAACAAATTATTAAAATGTGAAGATATTTACTTTGAAAAGAGTATCTTGCTTTTCTTTCGTTTTGACAATATTGTTCATTCCTTTTTTTATGTATTTGGAACAAATATATCTATTTCATACGATATTGGTTGAATTCAGGTTTCAAAATAACAGCCCACATGTTCAACTGCGACGTAGTTACACAGCAACTGTGATAAAAAAATCGCACTTGTAAGCGATTACGCCCAGTCAATCACAGTATTTTCTAAATAAATAAAGAACAAATTAATAGGAGAATTAATAATCATCCATCTAATAATTAGATATTTGTATTAATCATTTAATACATCCTGGCATTGTCCTTTACTCTTTAGAAAAATAAATGAAGTATCTTTGTCACTGTAAAAAGTTAGAATGAGCTAGAGTGCTTGCAGCATCTTCTTATATACCCCCATGTATCAATACGAACTGCGATAACTGTATATAAGATACGATCGCAACTACGACGCAATTGTCATTCTGGAGAAGTGACATGGACACATACCTTAGAAAATTATATAGTTCGTGGTGTTCAATGTTCAATTTGTTTTTAATGTCTTTCACAATGGCAACACTTTCACTTAAAATCTTTCAATATAGAAATATTATCTCGATAAAAAATGACAAAACTTACTAGGATTTATTTTTCTATAAAATACATAATCTTTTTATTACAGATAAATTTAATTTCTCTGCTACGCCTTCTCATTTGTGCTCTCTTGAATGTCTTTGTGCCCGTGACACGACATTTCCGCGCATGACATTTCCGCGCCGACGTTTCCGCGCCGACGTTATCGCGGACGACACTTTCGCGCAACGACATATACGCGCATGGACATTTCCGCGCATTACAATGTTTCATCAATAATTATCCGACGAATTTTTTTCATGCATTGCACTTGATAAATTT
>JAJEKB010000497.1:290980-333692 GCA_022393335.1 Macrotrachela quadricornifera
TCCAACAAGTCGAATGGTGAAAGAAAAAAGTGTCTATCTTCATTAGAAAATGAGTTGATGCATTTTCAATGAGAAACACTCGATTAGTCGGTATGTTAAGAGAAACGAATCTTTTTAATGGCAAACATATGGACTGAACGATCAAAAACTAGTCTCCCAGAATCAGTTTTTTGATGATGAATCAGGAGAAAAAACTTTCAAAGCTATAGTAAATTTTTTCAAAACCCTTTCATCAGATTCCTAGTCAAAATCTTGGTTTTTTGAAACCATCGATTTTTGCAGTATTTATCAATTTTCGTCATGAAGACGAGTTTTTATCTCAATTATTTATACATATTCGGATTCAGTGCATCAAGTTGCATCGGATTACGTAAACAAATCAGAAAAAAAAAATTTTGCTTGAATTTCGCCTGTCGCCAACTTTAGAATAATTTTGTTATTGAAACACCATTTATTCATATTGTATCTGTTCCATCAATATTACCCACAGTTATTAAAGAAAAACAACAGCAAGAAAAATTATCTGTTGATTTAAATCAAAATATATTTAAAGAGGACGATAGAATAATGTTGATAGTTGAAAATAAATCCATCATTTACTATATCACAAAAAGCAGGGGTAAAGATTTTCTTTATCTCTATTTTTTAAAGAATAAAGAGTTTTGGTTTTTTGTTTATCTTTATTTTATAAAGATAAAGATTATATTTATCTTTACGCTTCATTATAAAGTAAAATACAAACAAAGTACTATCCTTAATTCAAATCTAAATCAGGTTTCTTTGAACTTAAATTCATTCAATCAGAAATTTTTCTTAATCTAGTTATGCCTATTCTTCAGGTTGACTCCCATCGCTCTAATTATTTATTATTAAAGTTTTTTTTTAATTAGCCAGGCCAATTACGCCCGGTCGTAAACGGTCGTATACAACGAAATACGTCTAGAAACGCCCATCGTATACGATTAACGTATATGATCGTATACAGTCATAGATTAGTCGTAAACTGAGATTCATTTCTCGGCCATACTGTTAACTATTGAATTCAGCACAGAATCCAACAGAACGTAGAATGCAATATGAAACATTTCAAATTATATTTTTTGCGGTATTTCGAACTATATATCGAATACTTAGTATTTATATATTTAAATAGATTTTACTTTTATTGTCATATCATTAATCATAATAAAATAAAAAAGTTATATTTTTTTATTTCAATATTTTCTTTTTATTTGTCTTTAGACTATCCAGGTCGAAACCACCTCATCGGATCCTATCGAATCCGACACTATCCGACAATTGGATTCGATAGGAAATCGATAACCGGAAACCGGTGGAATTCGACGAATTCCGATAACAGAATCCGGTGATATCCCCCTGTCGAAAAACGTCGGATCCGACAGTACTGCTGTTGTTAGAGCTATTTTATCATATAACTGGAAAAGTAAGTATTTTCGTAATTAAAATAATTTTTTTTTATTTATTTTAGATCCATTTATATATCCAAATGGACAAGTAAGTATTTTTTTATTTAAATATTTTGTTTTTTATTTATTTTAGATCCACTTATATATATATAAACGGACAAGTAAGTATTATATTAATTAAAATATTTTTTTTTAATTTTAGGTCCATTTGTATATCCAATGGACAAGTAAGTATTCCTGGTATTGAGAATAAGGGCAGAGATACGAGAGAGAGGATAACAGGAAGTTGCCGTCTTCTCTCCAAGGAGATGAGAATGTGAATACGAGAATAAACGATGTTGTATACGACTGTGTACGATCGTTTACGATGGTCGTATTTACGCCGTATTTCGTCGTATACGACATGACGAAAATACGACCGTATTTCAGGAGTGAAGCAATCGACGAAATACGATCGTACACGGCCGTACACTGAAAACAAAAAAGGTGTTCGCCGAAACCATTTTTGAAACGAAATCGAAACCCTTTTAAGGGTTTCGTATCAACCTAAGATGCTTCCATCAGACTTGTTAAAGGCTAAGCAATCTTTTCTGAAGGTTTTGTAGTTTTTCTACGAAATCCTCAAAAGGTTTAGAATTCGTTTCAAACTGCGGAACCCTCTAAAGGCTGCATTTGGCCTAAAAAACATTTTTAAAGGGTCTTCATTTTCCACGAAACCTTTTTTTATTTCACGAAACCCTATTAGGTTTCGACGAACACCTTTTTTGTTTTCAGTGTACTTTTGAATGTATACGACCGTGCGCGGTCGTTTACGACGTTGTATACAACCGCTTACGACAACCGTAATACTCGTCCTGGGTAGATTGCATATAATCGAGAACAGAACAAATACATGATCGTATTAAAATCATCAAATGTCGATTTTGCTTTATTTAATCTATTATTTAATTATAATATTTTTTCACCTCAAATTAAAATTGATTCAAAATCTCATTATAACAGTAAGTTTTATTTAAAAACCAAAATGCTTTTAAATAATTCGAATATTTTTATAGATATACGCAAATATTCTGACGTAAAAGTTGATTTTTTTTCATACTATCTTCAAAAAGTAAAATTTTATACATTCATAATCAATAAATATCGACAAGTAATATGTCCTAAAATAAAAGTAGAGAGAAAAAAAATTTTAATTAAATCAACAAGAAAAAAATCATCATGATCTGCAACAAAAATAGAAAAAAAAACAAAGTATTAAATATGATCATCTAATTTTATTCAAGAATAAAGTTCATCAACAAATCTATCTATGACAAACATAAATGTACGAAGAAAAATAACTTCTGATCAATTTTTTTTTATTATCTTTTCAACCTTGTGTTTTTTTATTATGAAAAGAATCAATAGGGTCTCTATGAGTACAGTACAATAAAAAAAAGCACTATTAAGATCATATCAAGTTATATTTAATGATGAGTAACAAGTAAACCATTACAATATAACCAGAAAAAAAAACATTAGATATCATTATCTAATGTCATGATATTGAACAAATAAGCCAATAATTCATTTTTTTCTTGTAGAAGTGTATAATATCGTTGTTGTTCCGGTTCAGGTAGAAGATGTATCATATTATTTGGAGCAGTTGAAGAGATCTTTTCGATCATAAACAACTTTTTAACCAACTCAATTGATAAATCTCCTTTCTAAAATAATCAAATAAAAATAAAATAATGTATAACATTAAGAAAAAAATTTGAAAATGAGATTGTGATCCTACATTATTATCATTGGAGATGGCCATCCTTTTTTATTTTAGAATGAAGAATATGACAAATAATGATAGAAATGTGAGGGCTATCTTATTTTTTCCCTTATATATTTTTCGTCGTTTCTCTAACAACCCAGGCCAATCACGCCCGGTCGTAAACGGTCGTATACGACGAAATACGTTTAGAAACGCCCATCGTATACGATGAACGTATAAGATCAATGGATACGATCTCATACGTTCAAATACGATCACCGTATACGTTCAACATAAACGATTGTCGCGCACGACGGTAGTATATGATCGTATACAGTCATAGATTAGTCGTAAACTGAGATTCATTTCTCGGCCATACTGTTAACTATTGAATTCAGCACAGAATTCAACAGAACGTAGAATGCAATATGAAACATTTCAAATTATATTTTTTGCGTTATTTCGAACTATGTATGGAACACTTAATATTTATATATTTAAATAGATTTTACTTTTTATTGTCATGTTATTAATCATAATAAAATAAAAAAGTTATATTTTTTTATTTCAATATTTTCTTTTTATTTGTCTTTAGACTATCCAGGTCGAAACCACCCCATCGAATCCTATCGAATCCGACATTATCCGACAATCGGATTCGATAGGAAATCGATAACCGGAAACCGGTGGAGTTCGACGAATTCCGACATCGGAAATAGTCGGATTCCGATAACAGAATCCGGTGATATCTCCCTGTCGAAAAACGTCGGATCCGACAGTACTGCTGTCGTTAGAGCTATTTTATCATATAACTGGAAAAGTAAGTATTTTCGTAATTAAAATTTTTTTTTTATTTATTTTAGGTCCATTTGTATATCCAAATGGACAAATAAGTATTCCTGGTATTGAGAATAAGGGCAGAGATACGAGAGAGAGGATAACAGGAAGTTGCCGTCTTCTCTTCAAGGAGATGAGAATGTGAATACGAGAATAAACGATGTTGTACACGACTGTGTACGATCGTTTACGGTGGTCGTATTTACGTCGTATTTCGTCGTATACGACATGACGAAAATACGACCGTATTTCAGGAGTCAAGTATACAACGAAATACGATCGTGCACGGCCGTACTTTTGAATGTATACGATGGTGCACGGTCGTTTACGACGTTGTATACGACTGTTTACGACAACCGTAATACTCGTCCTGAGAACGGTCAATTTTTATATTTTCCTGAGGAAAAAAAATGGCATTCGCGCACTTGACTGAAAAAATGAAAGCGAAAAATGATAACAACGGAAGGCGTTTCTTTTTCACTTATTGTAAAAAACAAAGAAAGTTATTTACGAACTGAACAATAGGTTTTTTTTTACATTTTTTTATATCGTCTATCACATAAATTATTTATCAGATAGCTGTTTGTTCTCTCGACACCATCTTAATTACAATATAACAACATGAATGCTTATCAAAATCGAAAAATAAAATGGAAATAGACCAGAAAGATATCTGAGAAACGAAACGAATTCGTCGTAAATTTCAGTGGTTAAAATATAAAAACTTTTCGGATGATGAACAAGCTCAAATGGAAATTAAATGAAGGCACACAGAGACATACTTTTTTAGGATTTATTTATGTGTCAGTATTTCATATACTCACACTATAGATGTATGTATACATTGAATTGTGTCAATATTTCGGAGCACCCACAGTACGGGTACGTGTGTATGTAGTAGGAGTATGTATGACATTTATCCAAAAATTACGTACGGATTTATTTAAAAAGTCTAATAAATTCCAGTAGCTGCTGGATACGCTAACTTTACAATTAAATTTTTTTCACTAAGATATTTATATCTTTTTACTTAGAGTTCAAATAAAAAATTTAGCAAAAGTTAAATTTTTTACTTAGTTTTTATTAAAAGTTACTTAGTATTTAAATGGGATCCTTTCAAAATTCTCTCTAGTAGAAGCTGCTTGACTAATCTGAATTACATTAGGTCAATTTTTAAAAGAGACAAAAAAAAACTCAATAAAAAAGAGAAATTCTTATAATTCAAATCCTCTTAAATTACTTTTAATAATTTTAAGAATAGTCATTTAATTCTGCAAAAACCATAAAAACAGTATCAAATATATAGCTTCAAATGCCATCTGTCAAAAAGAAAATCATTTCATTTATTACATTATGGTTTATTTTTAAAGTAGCTTGATAATCAAAGTTGTAGAACTCACAATGGAGGCATCTGTGCTGTCCGTGAGAAAAATGGCGCATATTCGAGCCAAATAAAAGCTCTTGCCGCCAGACTAACAAGGTTAAAATATTAGCTGCTGATGGCTTGTCTAGAGGGAGATATTTAAATTTCATATTTAAGTATAAAAATGAATCAAAAAAGATTTTCTCTACTATTATAAAGATAAAACATAGTGTTGTTCGGGCGTCATTTTTCTCGTGGTCATCACAAACGCCTCCATTGTCAGATAATAAGTATTAACCCCTTTAGAACGTGTGGATGATTTTTCATCCATCTATTCTTCAGTAAAGAAAAGAAATGTTTAATTCACATAAAACTATTAAATATATAAAATCATTAAAGTCATAAACAACTGCATTTGTCTTCTCTTATATAATTTTTCAAAAATATTCTCATTTACTATCGAATATATATATATTGACTGGTGTACATTATTTTTAATTTTGGTAAAGATCTATTGTTCATCTTTCGCTACGAAATGAAAGAATGTTGTCATTATTAGACACAAGTGAAAGCGATTGCCCCATAAATGCTCTAACTTTTTTGTATTCTAGATTGTTAAAAAAATTAATTCGTCCTGAAAGAGTTAAGATATTTTACCATTATAGTGTATGTTTACAAAACAGATATTATGTGAGACATTGAAATCGATTCATATATGAAAATATTTGATATCAATCTATCAAAAACAATATTTAGTTTGTTTTTTTTTCCTTTTTTTTTGAATTATGCAATGTCTATGCTGTTTATATAGATACCATCAAAAATATGTAATTGATTCGAAAAAAACAATGAATCATCATTATAACTACGTAGATAAAGTTTGTTGGAAAATAAATTTTCTTTTGATAATATTTAAATACATATGTTTTTTTTTTCTATAAATTGATTTATTGTTAACAATAAGAATAAATGTAAAACCGTGTTTTTTTTGTTTATTATAAAGGATTAACGTACTCATTTGTTCTTCTATTGATTCAGGTGACAAATAAAGCTAAAATTTCCGTTAGATTCTAAAAGAAGAAGAAAAAAAAAATCTAATAATATTCAATAAATAAATTAAAATAAAATTTATTTAAACAAAAAAAAAGAAATGAAATAAAATATCTTTAAAAGTTAAGAGATAGCACAACATGCTAATTTTGGTAAATGATGTTTTTTTCGACGTTTAGATTTTTTATTTAATTCAATCTTTGGAAGATCAGATCTTGGTGGTGCAATTGGTATTGGTAGTAGATCAGATCTTGGTGGTACGGTTACTATTGGTTCATCATAACGTTTTGGTACACTTGGTGGAGGAAGTAAAGATGGTGGTGCATCATATCCTTCAACACGTGGTGGAGGGATCGGTGGAGCGTGACGTTTATGCATAGAAAATGATGATGATGGAGGTGGAGGAGCTGAACCAATTGGAATATCAATTAAACGAAATGGTAAATCTTCAGCTTCAATAAACTGTCTATCATTACCCATTTCTTTGGTTACAATAATAAGAAAAAAAAAATGACTAACTTATTCTTTGTTAATAATAAATCAAATTCTATCAAGTATCAATAGATAACATTTTATCACGTTTTTTTTCTTTTTCTTTTCTATTTGACCGAGGACTCCTGTCTCTTTCTCTCTCGCCGTCTTTATATATATATATACACATATTTATTCATCAATGTTATTTTTTTTTCTACGCATTTATTATTATTTTTTGTTCATATAATATCTATTTTTTTTTTATTGGAAAAAGATAAATGTCATCTTTTATTTTCAATCAATGAGAAAACTTAGAGTTTTTTTTTTCAATAAACAAATATACAAAGTTTTTAGTTTTTTGTTGTTTGTCTTTTAATCCATAAGATCTCCATTATCATTTAAATCATCATCATCATGAGTACGTGGAGATGAAATTGATGAAGATATTGTTGATGATGCTGGTGATTGAGGAGAATATTGAGGAGATGTTGGACTATAACGTGGTGAACCAATATTTGGACTATATATTGGAGATGTTGGACTAAAAAAAAATTATTGTTTTTATTAATTAAATAAATAAATAAATAAATAAATAAGAAACCTGTAACGTGGTGATGATTGTGATGGAGAATATGTTGGTGATGTTGGACTAAAAGCAGAACGAAAAAAAACAAAAATATTTCTTTAAAAGAAATAAATAAATTAATCAAACCTATATTGTGGTGATGTTGGAGAAAGTGATGATGTATAGCCAGATTGACTACCTGAAGGTTTATAAACTGGTGAACTTGGAGAATATTGTGGTGATGTTGGTGAATATGTTGGTGATGTTGGAGAATATGTTGGTGATGCACTACTTCCACCATGACCACTTGGACTATATGTTGGAGATGTTGGACCTTAATATTATTTTATTATTTAATTATTTATATTAAAAAACAAAATTATATTTACTATATGTTGGAGATGTTGGACCTAGGAAAAAAGAATACAATAATAAAAAAAAAAAAATTTTAAATTAATTAATTTACTGTATGATGGTGTTGATGGACCTGATGGTGATTGTGGAGAATATGTTGGTGATGTTGGACCTTTATATTATATATTAGTATATATATATATATAATACTCGACAAAAGAGTCTTTTTTTTGTATAGAACTTTATCATAAAAATATCTAAGATAATTCTGAGCTATATTCGTAGAATTCTACTTTATAATAAAGTTCTATACAAAAGAAAAGAATTGTCAAAGTATACGAACTATATGTTGGTGATGTTGGACCTTTAATAAATTGAATAAATATTTATAAAAAAAAAACAAATTTTAAATTAAAATACATACTATATGATGGACTTGTTGGTGCTAAAAAGACAAAAATAAAAACAAATTTAATTTATTTTAAAAGAATAAAAATAAAAAAAAATATACTATATGAAGGACTTGATGGAGAATATGATGGACTTTGTGGTGAATATTTTGATGATGGAGAATATTTTGGTGATGGACCATGTGTTGAATAACCAGGTGATGATGGAGAATAACCTTTAAATAATTAATTTACTTAAAAAAATTTTTAATTTAAATTTTATAAATCTTACGTGGACTTGATGGTGAATAACCAGGTGATGATGGTGAATAACCTGGACTTGTTGGAGAATATGATGGTGATGATGGAGAATAACTTGGACTAGAAAAACAAAAAAAGATTTTATAAATAAATATATTAATTTTTTTTTTATTTTTTATTTACCTTGTTGGACTATATTTTGGTGATGTACGATAATTTGCTAAAGAAAAGAAAAAAACTTTTATTTTTGTAAATAAATATAATAGATAAATAAAAAAAACCTTGATTTGAACTATTATTTAATGATGGACTTTGAACTGAATATGTTGGAGATGTTGGTGAATATGAACGATGTGGAGAATATGATGGTGATGTTGGACCTAATAAAAATATATGATTTTATTTGAAAGAGAAAAAATTTACAAAACAAACTATATGAAGGACTTGTTGGTGAATAAAATGGTGATGTTGAACCTTGTTTTGTTCCACTTGTTGGACTTGTAACAGGACTATATGATGGACTTGTTGGACTATAATGTGGTGATTTATATCCATATATATCATTTGATGAATGTCTTGGTGATGTTGGAGAATAACTTGGAGAATTTGGTGAATAAGATGGTGATGTAACACCAAAACTTGATGGTGATTGAGGATTATAAGTTGATGGTGATAATGGTGATTGTATATTTGTATATGGTGATGGTGACATATTACCTGGTGATGATGGATATGCTGGTGAATATGCTGGTGAAAATCCAATTGTATCAGATGTACTTGATGGTGAAAAAGCTCCTTGATTTCTTGGTGTCATTTGTGATGGTGTTGATGGCCAATGTGATGGTGTTGATATTGAACCAATCCATGGTGTTTGACTTGTTGTATGTCCACCACGTTGTTCAAATTCTTTTCTTGCTTCATCACTCATCATTGGATCAAATGTACCTTGATTAAAATTCATTGGTAATTCCATAGCTAATGAACATTTTTCAACATCTAATAATAAATCAAATGAACCAGTACCAATTTTAGCTAATTGTCCAAGTAAAATATTTTCCGAAACACCTTTTAATGGATCAGATTCAGCATGTGCAGCAGCTTCCATTAAAACATCAACTGTTTCTTCAAATGAACATCTCATTATAGGTCCAACATCTTGTCTATTAATACCATGTCGTGTTATTGACATTAATATACCTTTTGTTGTCATAACATCACATAATAAAGCTAAATGTCTATAATTAACATATGAACCATCAAATGAAATAACATGATCCATTTCACGTTCAATAGCTTTTCGTACAGCTTCAATACCAAGTACATTAAATATTTCAACAACATCATTTGTAAATGTTCGACGTGAATCAACATCTTTAGTTGATAAAACTTTTCTTAATGATGTACCATCAGTTTCTAACATCCAATCAGCTATTTTTTCAATTTCACCATTATCAGATATTTGTATACGTTTTTTTTGATTCATCAAGTTTAGGATTAACCATATAAACTTTTGCTATAGCTTCAATACCTTGTAATGTTAAATCAGATAACATTGATGATTCTAAACAACGTAAAAATGTATCATCATCCATACGTGTTGTATCTTCTCCATCATCTTCAGTTGTTGTTTTAGCTTGATCAACAGTACGTATACGTAAAACAAGTTTTTCAGCATTATCATCATTAAATATAACATTAAGACAATCACCAAAACCTTGAGAAATTTTTTCTGATATTTGTTCCATTGTTAATGTTTTATCAGTCATTCTTTTACGATCTAATTCAATTCTTAATAACCATTGTGATATATTTGTTATATCTTGATCAGGCATTTCATAATATGTATTAACCCATTCTTGATCTTCTGATATAACAGTTTCTTGTGGATCAGGATCATAATAAATAGCTGTATTTGCTGTTACTTTACGTAATGTACAATGTTCAAGACGACATAATACTTGTTTACATTTTTCCGCATCATTTGTTGCTTGTCCAGTTAAATAAACAGTTAATGATGGTGTTTTAGGTTTTTTTGATACATTTATAATTTCTTTAAGACGTGGTACACCAAGTGTAACATTTTTAGCTGATACACCAGCATAATGAAATGTATTTAATGTCATTTGTGTTGCTGGTTCACCAAGTGATTGTGCAGCTAAAGCACCAACCATTTCACCAGGTTGTACTTGTGCTTGTTGAAAACGTGTTTCAATTTCTCCACATAGCCAATTAAATGCTTCATCAGTTAAACGATGTATTTCAAGTACTTGTCGTGATGATAATGATGAACGTAATAATGTATTCATTAACATTGTTGCATTATGTTGTGCTTCACGTGATAAACGATCATCACCTTTAACAATAACAAGACGTTGTGTTAAATTTTGTATACCTTGAATAACTTGCATTGGTGATAAATTTGATTGTGTACGATTAGATATATGAAATGTTTTTTTAGCATTATATATTAATCGTTCTAAATTACATGGTAAAACAATTTTTGATGGATCACCTGTTTGAAATACT
Source organism: Macrotrachela quadricornifera (assembly GCA_022393335.1). NCBI lineage: Eukaryota > Metazoa > Rotifera > Eurotatoria > Philodinida > Philodinidae > Macrotrachela > Macrotrachela quadricornifera. Next base: position 301,974 of record JAJEKB010000497.1, read on the forward strand.
TGTCGAAGATTATTTCTATCATGATTTAATTGTTTCCATTCATCATCTAACATTTGTAATGATTCATTTGTATATAAATCTCTAATAACATCATCAGTTAAAAATTTTCGTAAATATTTTTCACCTGATGCTACATCAAATTTACATAAACGTTCAAATAAATAATTTGATGGTTGTAATGATATAATAGGTTGAAATTCAACATTTTCACCAGCTAAACCATCTTCACCATATGTAAATTGTATTAATTGTTCAATTTGATTTCGTATTGTACCATCATATTTAACCATAACAGATTCCATAGCTTTTATTAATCGTCTTTGTATATAACCTGTTTCAGCTGTTTTAACAGCTGTATCAATTAAACCTTCTCTACCACCCATAGCATGAAAAAAAAATTCAGCTGGTGTTAAACCTTGTAAATAAGAATTTTCAACAAAACCTTTTGCTTCTGGTCCATAATCATCTTTAATAAAATGTGGTAATGTACGATGTTTAAAACCAAATGGTATACGTTTTCCTTCAACATTTTGTTGTCCAACACAAGCAATAACTTGTGATATATTTATTGATGAACCTTTTGCACCACTTATAACCATAGCTTTAAATTGATTAAAATCTGATAATGATTGTTGAGCTGATGAACCTGTATTATCTCTTGCATTATTTAATAATTTATTAACTGTATTTTCAAATGTTTGTCTTAAAGAATTTCCTGGTGTTGATTCTAATGCATTTCTATGTGCACTTTCAATAACTTTATGTACTTCAGCTTTAGCTTTTCTTATTGTTTGTTGAATTGTATCATATGTTTGATGATCAGCTATTGTATCAGCTATACCTATTGAATGTCCTTCTAACATAACCCAATTATTAACAACAAGTTGTATATGAAAATATAATTTTCCTGCTTTTTCATGACCACATTCCATAAAAACAATATGTGCTAATGAACCAGGTGATGTTCCTAATGTTTTTTTACATAATATACCAGATAATAATCGACCATTTTCAACTAATACTTTTGTATCACCTGGTGATATCCATTTAAATGGACCATCATCTTCATCTTTTGGATGTTGACCATGTGTACGTACACAATTAACTTCTTTGGGAAGAATTAATGAAAATAATTGTTTACCTGTCCATAATGGTTTTGGTTTTAATATAGCTGCTTGTGGTATATGTCCATCCCATAATGGTAAAAACATTAATAAATTCATAAAATCACTTTTTTCAATAAATACATCACGTTTAGTCATTTTTCTAACAGCTGTTAATGTATCTTGTACAATACCCATAACAGGACGATTTGATTGTGGTGTTATTATTAAACGTGGTACCATCATTAATTGTGATAATTCAGCTTTTGTTTCAACTGATTGTGGTAAATGTAAATTCATTTCATCACCATCAAAATCAGCATTATATGGTGTTGTTACTGATAAATTTAAACGAAATGTTGACCATGGTAAAATTTTAACACGATGTGCCATCATGGACATTTTATGTAATGTTGGTTGCCGATTAAATACAACTAAATCATCATCCATCATATGTCTTTCAACAATATAACCACATTGTAAATGTAAATCAGATGGTTTTGGATGAAAACGTAAATCAATACGATCACCTGTATCCCATATAATATATTTAGCTGCATTACGACGAATTAATTCTTGTAACCATTCAATATTAAATGGTGTTACTATTTCAGGTACAGTTAAATTTGAGGCTATTGTACGTGGTACACCAACTTGATCAATTGCTAAATTTGGATCTGGTGTTATTACTGTTCGACCACTAAAATCAACTCGTTTACCCATTAAATTTCCACGAATTCGTCCTTCTTTTCCTATTAAATTTTAATAACAAAAAAAAAAAATCATTAAATTACTTTTCAAAAAACAAAAATTTAATTAAACCTTTAAGACGAGCTTTTATTGATTTAAGTGGTCTACCACTTTTATGACATGATTGTGGCATACCAGGCATATCATTATCAATTAATGTTGCACAATGATATTGTAAAAGTTGTAAATGTTCATCAAATATATGTGATGCTGCACCACGTTGTTCATCTTCACGTAAAGTTTTATTTGCTTTTAATATATTTGCTAAATTATATGTTAAATCATCTTGACTACGTGCTGTACCAAATACTAATACTGATGGTCGAACACACTTAATTAAATAAAAAAAATAAATTAAGAGATCGAATTTTGACTAAAAAAGATTACCATAGGTGCTACAGGTAAAACAGTAATAATCATCCAATCAGGTCTTGAATGTCGTGGATCCATTCCTAATATATGACAAGTTTGATCAGGTATTGCTTTAAATATTTGAAGAACACGTTCAGCTGATAATTTTGTTTTTCTTTCTTGATTTTCATCCGGTGCATTTTTCCATTCAATATATAAATCTAAACCAGATTTACGATATTTTGGTTGCATACGATTACATCCACCGGCATATTTTATTGTTATTTCGCTATTGTTTTCATTTTCATTTCCTAGAATTAATTTAAATAAAAAAAAATATATATATATATTTTTTTGTTATTAATAAAAAAAAAATGAATAAAACCTTTGCAAACTTTTTGTCCTTTACAAAGATCAAAAACGAAAGCAAGACGTCGACGATATTGTCCTTTGGTTTTTTTCAATACATCAAGTAATTTTTGTTCATTTGGATCAACAAGTAATTTTGAACAATGAAAACATACACAACGTAAAATTTTCAAAATTTTTGCAAGAAAAGCAACATGATAAACAGGTTTTGTTACTAGAAAAAGGAAATTTTTTTTTTTTATTTTTATTAAAATTTCTCACAATCAATATGACCAAAATGTCCTGGACAATCAATATAGGATCCAGCACATGTTTTACATTTTGAATTTCTATCAGGTGGTCCTTGTCGAGGATCCATTAGACCACGTTCTTTAGGTTTTCCTCCTTCCATTAATTCTGGATGTTCAATTGGAGGATTTGTTACTGACATACGTCGAATTTCATCCGGAGATAAAATTCCGAATTGAACACGACGTACATTTCGATATGGTGCTATTGAATCAGCTATTTGAGAGTTGAAGTAAACCATCTTACTTCGACTTCAATCTATTACAAATACATTAAATTTCACAACAACATTCCTATTTATACACATATACAATAAACAACAATAATATTTATTCATTGGTTAAGATATTTTTATCCAATTATAAACATTTATTTTAAAGATGTCACTACGCTTTTTTTATTTATTTATTCGTATTTATATTTAATAATTAGTGTCATCTATTTATTTCAGAATTTAAGATTATATATAGAAGAAATATTTCTATGGTTAGAATTATAAATGATGCGTATCGTTATTTCACAATAGGACGAAGTTTTCTTTGTCTCCGAATAATGAAAGATAAAATTACCAAACTTAACTGAAATAGTTATGTAAGTTTTATAAATGAGTAAAAACGATTATTTTAACTACGAATAAATGATTACTCATTCAAGATAAATAAATATCTTTTTTCTTTTTTTTTATTTTAATCAATTTATTACTTTTAATGAAATTCAGATTTTAAATTTTGAAGATGAGTATCATAACATAAAATCTATAGAGTTAATAATATTTTTCTAAAAACAAAATTTTTTAGAAGGGAACAACGTCTTAATAATCAATTCATGAAAGTTATCTAATTGGAAATTATTATTCATTGGTGATGATATCACAGAAAATTTCAAGATTATCCATTTGGCAAAATTAATAGAGTTATTTATCAAATATTTATAACACAATGTTGAGTTTTCTTCAGTCAAATATTGCATACTCGTACCTCTGACGATTAGATCACTATTTTAAACTAACGAATTCTAGTATTTCAATATTCGAAGGTGTTCACCTAAAATCTTATCTGCATGTGTCTAATGATTAAATGCTGATCGTCGACACCACTCCAGCATTAACTCAATGTAATAGAAAAGAGATATGAATGAAATATTATCTTTACTTTGTTTTAGTCATATCTCAGCTATATAGAGTCTTGATATAATTAACAATCATTAATTCGTCAACAAAATGAAGAAGCTTGATAATGAAATTTTATTAAAACCAATGATATCATTTGCATTCTCTAACAGAGTTATATCTCAGCAATCTGAAAGACTTTGAAATTGAGAATTTGATTGGACAAATTTCATACCTTTGAATGAATGAGTTCTATGAAATCTAAAGATTTTCTATAGTTAAGATATGACTAAAACAAGGTAAAGATAATGTTTCATTCATAACTCTATTCTATTATATTGAGTCAATATCGGATAGGTATCACCGATCAATGTTTCTCATTAGACATATACAGCCAAAGTTTCAAGTCAACCTCTTGAAATATTAACGTACTTCAGACTAACATTGTAAATTTTACATAATTTAAATAATCATTTTTAATTGAATATTGCAAGACAATAACTGAATATTGTAGGTGTACATATAATATCGTCAACAAAGTTTAATACATTTGAATGATATCGAAAGATTGATTAGTTACATCTTTTATTTTATATTTGTCAAAATAACTTAAAGAATGACAAGAATATATTTTCTACATTATTATTAGTAGAGATGTCAATACTAATTGATATAGTATAATAACGATCTATAAGCTCTAATAACTAATGTTTAATAAAGAGATTAATTATTTTCAAATAAAATCAAGATTGAAGTATTTATATAGTATAGTTTAAATTCAATAATATTTTAATCACTATTTTCTTGCAATTATTGAATTCTATCGTTTTTATATTCATTTTTCATATTTTAGTATCAATTTTTCACAAATTTTAAGTATTGATGACAGTTTTTATAATATATTATGGTATGGTTAGAATTTAAATTGGACAATCGGACCAAATAATCAAATAAATTCAACACATATAATAACAGATTCTAGGTATAAATTTATGTTTTAAGAAATTTTAATTTGTATATGAATTAAATAATACATTTTTTAAACATTTATGGACTAGACCTGGTGATGCTATTAAAATTATTGATTTATATTATAAATCTTACTAGATAAAGTGATTGTGACGATTCTATTACACGCATTAGTTTTAATATGAATTTTATTAAACATTAGAAATTCTTAGTGAATCTACTGAGTGAAAGATACTTTCGGATACTGAAGTACGTACTTATTAAGTACTTCGCTAGATATTCTGTTGTAAAATGTCTAGTAAATTGATACTTGATGGTACATGTCGATATGTATTCAAATGCTAATATACAGTACTCCAAGGAACCATATTGAAAAAATTTCAATATGTTCTTTTATATTACACTTTTCTTATATAACACTTCTCAAAAATATAAAGTAAAAAAAAATATTTATTGCATTATAGATCTTAAGAAATCTAAGGATATATATATATATATATTATCATTGTCTTTATTCAACGATGAAGCATATGTAGTATGATTCAGCGGTTGCGGAACTTTCATCATCGATTTCAGATAATAATAACGTGTATACTAATTTTCCAATAAAAAGAATTTTCATAACAAAAAATAGAATCAAATGTGTTCACTTGATTAGGAAAACTATGGTCTTTTGATAAATGATGGACATTTTTCTCTGAAAATAAAATGCCAACCAATATTAAGGCACTTCGTTCTCGGCCAAAAAAAGTCAATGTTCGTTAGAAATTTCGAAATATGATTTTGGTTTTCTCTCAGTTTAGGCTTTTTGAACCGCGCAATATATATTTCTCTATTTCCGCTCATTCAATATTTGTTGAAATTTTTATGTTAATATTTTCGAGTTAATTGTTTTTTAATGAGGTAATTATACCAAATAAACATTAGCTTCATATAACATCTGGAAGATATCTTTTCTCAAGGATGGATATATAATTATTAATAGAAAAATAACTGCTAGAAAGATTATCTATTATACTGATTTTTAGACACATATTAAAATCGTCGTTTTTTTTTTCTTCTTTGCAAATAAAAACAAATAATGATTAATAAATATATGAGAAAAAAAAACATCTGTTAGTTTTTATATTAAAATCAATAATCAGTTAGATTTTTATTGTTATTATTTTTTTTTCTTCGTATATAAAAAAAAGAGAAACTAGAACCTTATGATGATAATTTCTTTTATTTTGTTTTTATTAATTAATGTAATAAAATTCCAACAAATTTTATCTTCTGGTAAAGAAAAATAAAGTTCATTTAGAAAAATCTTTTTTTAATTATTTAATTCCATAGAATGTGATGTTTGTGAACTTAATGGATATTTTACTCCAACAAATGGATATCATTGTTTTATACTAGGTATTAACCAAACAATATGTACTTGTCCTGATCGAAAATTTTCAACAAGAAATCGTCCTTGTCGTTAGTTTATTCTTTAGATATATTTTTAAAAGTAATTTTATTAAATAGGTATATGTGAGCGAGAAGGAATTTGTGGACCATCAAGTGCTAAATGTTCAGAAGAATCAACATATTTTGGTCTATCTAATAATTCACCACATTTTGCTTGCTTTTGTTCACCAGATGGATTTGAAATTGGTAAAAAGTGTCCAGCAGAAACAAATCCGACTATAACTACCACAAAACCTTCAACAGTAGAAATAACTTCTACTTCATTCATACCAACTTCAACGAAACAAATAACAACTATAACTTCAACAATAGCAACAACTTCTACCCAACAAACGACAACTATAACTTCAACAGCAGAAACAACTGGCATTTCTACTTTATCAACAAGTTCGATAAAAGATACCACAATGATAACCACATCAATACAAACTCAAAGTACTGGTACTACTATGACAGTCTCTACAAGAGAAACAACAAATCCAATTACTACTATGACAGAAGAAATTTTTACAAGTACAGAAGAAAATTTAAGTACAATAAGTTCAACAGCGACACAACGAACAACAACATGCGTATGTTCATGAATTAATAAACTTTTGTTTGTTTTGTTTTTTGTTCAACATTAAAAGAGTGAATAATTCTTTAAAATAAATCTTGTTTATTTCGATATAATGAAGGAAAAAACATGCAGAATTAAAAATATAAGATTAAAAGGTTTAAATAAAAAGAAAAAAGAAAATTTGCATAAATAAATAAATAAATGTTTATACGACTGATTTACGTCTTGCATTTGCTGTTTTAACTAATTCATCAACTTCACTCCAATCAATTTCAATAAGACAATCAACTACTTTAAGATCCTCATAAATACAAGCAACATATTGATGACCAACTGTTGGAACAGGAGGTTTTGTTGGATTAAATGTAGCACCTTGATTATCATCCGTTTCTTTATTATTTACAAATGCAGGAATACTTTCACCTAAAAATGTTTTTAATAAATAAAAATATATATATATATCCTTTTAATATTCACCTATTTGTTCATATGCATATTGTTTCATTGTTTCATAAACACGTCCTTTTAAATTTTTAAGTGTTTCTTTTTTAAATTTTAATGTATAATGATCTTTTGGTGGCATTGTATGAGTTGATGCACCTTGTTCAACTTCTGATAATGTTGCCAAAAATGCCGTTTTAGATTGTTCAATATGTGATAAAGCCGAATCTTTTCCTCTTAATATTCCCATATTTAACTTATAGTTGTATTGTTCTTCGTGTTCTTAGTGTTTTATCAATATAATATACGACACTTAAATGTAGCGATTATGTATAGAGAATGTTTTGTCTCTTCTTTTTTGCTTCTCATTATACAGAATGATTGGTCCCATACGTATAGACAAAATACAGAAGAAAAGAATACTGCTGACGTATCTGCAACTAACAAATGACACCAAAAAAGATATGCAAAACTTCAGTTTCTATTATTATTATTAGTTGTTTATGTCATTCTTTTTTCTCTTGATTAAGTACGTTTAGTTATTGGAATGATGTCTGAAGAAGGTCACGTATATATTTCTGTATTAAATTAAATAACAAAAGAGAACGATAAATATTCTTTTTTTTTTCTTTATGCTCTACTGTAACAATATGTGTATTATATTAAGGAAAACAATAATCGTATTTATGATTCATATTATATCTAAGAATAAATGTCTTTTTTTCTCAAGGATAAAATTTGTTTGAATTGAATAAGATCGACAATTGACTATAATATATATAAAATATATTAATATTATTATAAAAAAAACTAAGATATTTTACATAAAATTTTAATTTATATAAAATAAAATCATTTGAATTTGGATATTCACATTGATTTTTTGCTTGAAATTTAATAATAAATGATGAATAATTATTTGATAAAAGAAAAAAATTTTCATGTTCATAAAGATTAATAAGAAGAATAAGATTAATTGATGAATTTTTAATAATCCAAAAACGAATAAAAAATTTTTCTAAAAATTTATTAATAAAAAATTAAATATAAAATATTATAAAAATTTCATTATAACCTGTTTGATTATTTTCAATAATTTCACATTCACCTTTACCAATTTTAATCCAATGAAAATTTTTTTTATAAATTTTTGCTTTAGATATAAATAATATTGTTTGATGAAATGATTCATTTGAAATTAATGATGATGATGATGATGAAGATGATAATAGTTCATTTCGATATATTTCAAATGAATTTTTAGCTTTTACTGATAAATCTTTTTTATTATATATTTGAAAAGATTTTAAACGTTGTTTTAATATTTCAATTCGTTTATTATTATTCATTGTTAATGGATAATACTAATAATAATAAAAAATAAAAAAAAAATTTTTTTATTTTTCATTTATTTTACTTTAAATACAAATTCAATAAGATTTGAATGAATAAAAGGAGTTTCTTCTAAAATATCTATTATATCAATCCATTTTTCATTTAATATTAAATCAATTAAATAATAATGACGTAATTCAATATTATATGAATCTTCATACTAAATAAACAAATAATAATATCAATTAGAACAAAAACTAAAACAAACAAAATTTTTATCTTTACTAAACGACGTCGTAAGAAATTCATTATGTATAGATTTCATTAAATATTTCTTTTACGCGCATTCATATCTCTATGAATGTAATTATCTATCGTTTTAATTAAGAATATGCTCTATATTAAGTTTCATTGTAATATTATACGAAGAAGTTATAACATGTATCATCTAATCATTGATAATAGTAAGGATCCATCATAAATAGTAGAATTTAGTATTTCATATTTTAATTACGGAACATGTTTTATTCAAAAAAAATACACGAAATATCCCATAAAACGCAGAATGAAACAATCTTTGCGAAAATATCACTTATTGATCACACAGAATTTTTTTTATTTTAAAAACATTTTTCGAGATTAAAATATGAAACGTAAAGTTCTGCCACTTTTATTTGTTAATAACACTTGACATGTACAACTGTTGATAAATAATGAATTGCATTAAATAATACAGTTATTTCTACATGTATATTACCAAATATAGATAGAATTAACATAGGAATAGATTCTATTATATCTGGTTTTTTTTTTATCTTCAATTAGTTAATCCAAATCAAATTTGTTTCTATATATTCATACAAATAGAAAAATATGTCAAAAAAAAATAAAAATGATTGTTGACCTTTTATGAATAATTATCATTAAATTTCGAAGTCAACGTTACTTATATGTCTCAATCGATTAGTTAACATTCTTTTTTAACCTTGAGATTAAAAATAATTTTTTTTTGACAAGAAACTATGAAGATTTTTATCTAATCTTAAAGACAAATTTTTTTATGTTTATTAACCTCTACAACGTATTTATTCATTTTCCGCATGATGATTACCAATTAAAACAATGATTCTTTTTGTTTTTTTTTTATAGAAAAAAAATTTCGATGGATCATTAACATTGATATCTACCACAAAATAAAGCAATCTCACATACTACTAAAAACTCTTCAGATCGTTTATACTTAAAAAAATTCAAATAAAGAAACAAAATGAGTATATTTAAAAAATCAGATAAATATAGACATGTTATGAATATCGGATCATTTTTAGCGGTTAACCGATAATATTCCGATGAACTATATATAATAGAAAGAGGATGGCTATACAGAACGAAAAACATGATGTATATATACATGTACACGTGCTCATGTGTTGTATTATATATTTTATTTTATTTTATACTTGTTGAAGGACACGATTACATCATAACGACGACAAAGTTCAGGTAAGCATTAATTTTTTTTATGTTTAATTCTATACCCTTTTAGATTTATTTTTTATTGATTTTATTTCTCACTATTTTTGTTGTTTATTTTGGGTAAAATAAATTCAAAAAGTAGAGGTAAACAGTATCGGTTAACTCCGGTTTGTATCACATGAGTACCAATCAAATTTACAATTTAAAACTATGCTAACTGTCTTAGGACGTTCTCTTGTTTTGAAAGGCCATCAGGATTTATTAACTGTATTAAGATTTTCATGCAATCCCGGGTCATGATTGCCCTTTCGCTCTTACTCTCATTATTCCCTTTGGCCACATCCTTAAGGTAGTGCGAGATTTATTTAAAAATGTATATTGTTTTCATTTTCTTTCAAACGAATTTTCCTTCTTACAATATTTGATGATTAAAAGTATCGTTTTATGGTGATGATTTATATCTATATAATTTAATGATCAAAAGTATATTTACTTTTATTGATACTTATCTTTTCATATTTAAATCTTTTTTTAGAAAATTTTCTATGATTATTTTTTAATGAGAATAGATTTATTATGATGATAAAAACTGTCTTTCTTTTTTTTTTTTGTAATTATGATGAAAATATATCGAGCATTATAAAAATAAAAAAACAAGACAAGGACATGTTTACCAATAATACTATCAATTCAATATGACAAGTTACACATGATTAGAGATAAAAAAAAAAGTTATATATTAGTATAAAATATGCTTTATTGATGCGATAAGAAATATTTTAAGTATTAAAAATAGAAAAATATATATTTTAACCACTATTACCCTTTTTTCACAGTAATTTTTGTCTACGCGTCATTAGAGGTAATACTAAATTATTTACAGTATTTATATAAAAAAGAAACATTGAATATATTGATCTATAATTTTTGTAAAAGAATATAATTAAAATAATGTCGGAAAAACCTGAACAAAAAACTCCTAATCGTGAACGTGCTGATACAATGGGAACAAATGTTTATTCATCAACAGATAATAAAAGTTTACATAACTCATTAAATGGTGAATTTATTTTTTATCAAATGATACTTCAACAACTTTTAACTGGAAAAAATCTATTAATTACTACTAATAATAATAATAATTCGTCACTTATTAAATATTTTCAACCTGAAGAAGATAAAGATAAACAAACAATGGTTGAATTTGATAAAACTTATAAATCAACTAAAGCAATTCATTGGTATACAAGAGAATCATGTATTTATAGAATATTAAATAAAGCATTAAGAACACAAAATATTGTTGATATTACACCATTTGGACCATTTATTCGAGATTTAAATAAACAATTAGCTGAAGAACATAAATTATTTGTTCAAAAACAAAAAACATCTGAAATAAAAGTTTATCGTGGACAACTTATTAGTAAAGATGAAGTTAATCGTCTTTCATCAAATAATAAACAATTAATATCAATGAATTCATTTTTATCAACAAGTACAAATCGAACAAAAGCATTAGAATTTGCAACAAGTAAACCACCACCTAATGATGAATTAACATCAATTTTATTAGAAATAAATGTTAATTTAAAATTTTTTAATAAACCATTTGCTGATATTAAACATTTAAGTGCATTTACAGAAGAAGAAGAAATTCTTTTTATGTTTGGTTGTGTTTTTCGTCTTGAAAAAATAATTAATGATGATAAAACAAAATTATGGATGGCAACATTAACATTATGTTCACAAAATGATCCTGATATGAAAGGATTTTTATCAACTTTAGATGGACAATTACAAGGAAAAAATCCATTTGTTGCACTTGGAACTTATTATGTTGATATGCTTAAATATGATGATGCTCAACAACATTTTGAAACAATTTTAAATAAAAATATGATAAATACTCCTATTGATTTTGCTCAATGTCATCATGGTCTTGGAAAAGTTAATATTATAAAAGCAAATTATAAATTATCTATAGAAAATTTTACAAAAACATTAAATTATTTATCTCAAGATTCTTCATTAAATGATCATCCACTTATATCAGAATGTTATAATGATTTAGGTTCTGTTTATTTTAAACAAAATAATTCTCAACTTGCATTTCAATGTTATGAAAAAGCATTAATAACAAAAAATAATACTCCATCAATAACTTATTCTGGTTTAGGACATATTCATTTTCAAATGAAAAATTATACAATGGCATTAGAATATTTTCAAAAATCTCTTGATAATCAACCTAAAACATCATCTGCATTAATTGCAAATTCATATATTGAATTAGGAAAAGTTTATACAGCAATGCATAAAAAAGATAAAGCATCGGAAATGTTTGAAAAAGCAATTGAAATACAATCAAAAGATTTTCCATCAGATCATCCGGATGTTTCATATTGTTATGGTGCACTTGGATCAATGCATTCCAATGCAAATGATGAACAACAAGCTTTAGAATTTATGGATAAAGCTCATAAATTACAATCAAATGCATTACCAAATAATCATCCAGATTTTGCCGAAACATATAAAAATTTTGCTGAATTATATATGAAAAAAATGGATTATGATAAAGCAATATATTATTATGAAAAAGTATTAGAAAATCAATTAAAAACATTATCATCAAGTCATCCATCTGTAGTTGAAATTTATTATAAAATTGGTAATATTCAATGGAAAAGAAAAAATTATGATGAAGCAACAAAATATTTTCAAAAAATAATTGATACTGATTTTGAAAGAAAAAATCTTGATAATTTATCATTTAATTTTTCTTTTAAAGATATTGGTGATCTTTATTTTGAAAAATATAATCATGATTCAATAAAAGAAAATCTTGATGATGCATTAAAATTTTATCTTCAATATCTTCAAAATGAATTAGAAAAAAAATTATATGAAGATTTATCATTAATTGATATATATGATAGACTTGCTCAAATTTATTATATTAAAAAATCTTTAGATCAATCATTACTTTATTATAATCGTTTACTTGATTGTTATTTACGAAAATTACCATTTAATCAATTAGATATTAATAATGTTTATGTTTCTATTGGAAAAATTTATTTAAAAAAAAAACATTTTGATCAATCATTATTATATTATCATAAAATAGATATAAATCAAACAAAAAATAAATATTATCATATTGATAATATTAATTTTGAAAAACGTCATTTAGATCAAGGTTTAAATCATTTTCAAAATCTTCTTAATAAACAACTTGAAAAACATTCAGAAAAAAGTTCATCATTAATCGATATTTATTATATATTAGGAAATATATCATTCGAACAAAAAACTTATAATCAATCATTAACATATTTCTTTCAATCATTAAATAATGAATTAAATCGAAAATCTCCTAATGATATATCATTAGAAAATCTTTATGATTCTATAGCTACAATTTATTATCAAAAACATTATTTTGATCAATCATTAATTTATTATTATAAATTAATTGATTGTCAATTACAAAATAAAACAATTGAACATCCATCTATTATTGATACATATAATATGATTGGTAAAATTTTTTTAAAAAAAAATTTTTCTAATCGAACAAATAAACAATTAAATAAAAAATATGATTTATATACAAAAAATTTCGAATTTGAAAAACAACATTTAGATAAAAGTTTATTATATTTTCAAAATTTATATAAAAAAGAAAGTAAAAAATTTTCATTAGATGATATACAAATAATTATTGGAAATATTTATATGGATAAAAATGATTTTAATCAAGCATTAAATATTTTTCAAACATTAATTAATAATCAATCGAAAGAAAATAATCAATTTATAGCTCAAATATATTTAATGATTGCAAATATTTATGATAAACAATCGTCTTCAAATCAAGCATTAAAATATTATAAACAATCATTTTCGATTTATAAAAATCTTGATCCAACTAATTCTATACTTCATAAAATTCAACAAAAAATATCAAACATAAATATGCCTCTTACATAAGAAGTTTTCGTTAGGTTTATTATTCATGTAATAATAAACATTTTATCTAATGACATATTTTTTTTTTTTTTTCAATAAAATATACATAAAGAAAAAATAAGTTTTCTTTTCTTAAATACTGAGAACAGACATCGTCTTAATTAGAGGATAAGATTCATTTTGTGTTAACAAATTGAAATACTTTTCTAATAAGTTATTAACAGTATATTTTCAATTACTAAGTATTAATTCAAATCAAAAATGATAGATCTATAATTTTAATTTATGACTATTAATCTATAAGAAATGAAGTGAAGAAAAACACTGTAATACGAAAGAATATTCTTATCTTATCGGTCATTTTATCTGCTGGAAATCTTGAAAAGGTCTCAAATTGAAGAAAAAACTGTGCTTAACAACGCCTGATTTTTTTTTCATTTTTGACTTACTTCTCGAAAAAACTGAATTTATTTCGATGAGACCACGTCTAGTTTTTTCAGATTTTTTAACAAAAGTTTTCACCAGATGTAAAGAAACAAAATTTTGCAAAATCGAGCTTTATTAAGTTGTTAGCGGCAGGTGTTACCTACATTTTCACATGAATCCGAAATCTGTATCATTAACCTCAAACGGTTCAATATTTTGGACTGAAATTTTTACTATGAGCTACATATTTCCCGAAAGTTTCAGCCAAATATCTTGTTTTGGCACAAAAATAGATTTTTGAATGGGAGAACTTAAGTGCAAACAAATAGACGAACATTGTTAAGAATATTTATAGTCGTTCTCGAATATTCCCTAATATTTTGAAAAAAAAACAAACGAAATGTTCTGTTAACTATTAAAGAATAAAATAGGTTCAAAATACTTGTAACATTTACTTTGAATTTAATTTAAAAACTGATCATATTCATTGAAAATTAAAACTTTTTTATGTTGAAAAATCTAAACTACATTGATTAATCGTAGTAAAATGTTCGTAAGTAACTATTAAAAGAATGCGAATAATAACCAATGATACAAAAATATAGAGGACACTATTATCGAAAAATAATTTATTTTAGAAATATTTTTATATGAAATCTATCTTCAATTCAAGATAATAATCCATATAAATAAAAATCAAAATTGAATATTTTGTTAATAAAAAAATTATTTAAACAAATCTAGTTTAGAATATTGTGTACTTAAAAAAATGCATCAGTAACTTTTAAAAAAAATGCATGAGTCATTCTATCTGAATAGATTATTAAAGAGAAAGAAAGAAAGAAAGACGAGTACTTTGGGGTTAATATAAACATATCAAGAAGAATAAAAACATTCTTTTGACATTATACTTAATCGAAAAAGAACAAAATTGTTAAATGAGTAATATAAATAATGAACAAGTTCGTGTACTTATTTTAAATGAAAATGACGATAAAACTGAAGAATTATTTCGATTAAAAAAAGGATGGATTCTTCAAATAGTTTTATCATCTCGTTTATCCTGGAGAAATGTTCGAATATTTACAAATATTTGTTTAAATGAAAATGAACAATTTCAACGAAACAATTATCATGAATTAAAATGGATTTATCCATCAGATAGAAAATATGATGATTCAAATCGTTATGTATCTATAATATGTTGTAAATCTGGTTCATATCATTATTATTTTACTATTGATGGAACAACGTAAATATCAATATGCTTTGTTTTTTTGTTAAAATAGAAACAAAACGATATTTTTATTTTTTTTTTATTTAGAATAAAAGAAAATAAAAGTGGTCAAGGTTATTTTCATGTTGAACCATATTTAATTAATTCAAATGATATATTAGAACACGACTGTATAACATGTCAATCTGTTTTATCAAAATCTTTAGGTGAAATAAATGAATGGTTATCACGTCTTGAAGTTGCACGTCATTCAGGTTATAATATGATACATTTAACACCAATTCAATCACTTTATCATATATCAAATTCATCATATTCAATAACAAATCATCATAAAATAAATTCAATATTTAATGGAACATATGAACAAATTAAAATAATAATTAATAAAATAGTTAATGAATGGAAAATATTTTCAATAACTGATCTTGTTTATAATCATGTTGCAAATGATTGTGAATTATTAAAAAAACATCCTGAATCAGCATATAATCTTATTAATTCACCACATTTAAAGCCAGCTGTACTTCTTGATTCAATTTTAATGCAATTTACTCGTGATGCAAGTGAAGGAAAACTTTTATCAAAAGGAATTCCAGCTGAAATAAAAGAACATCATTTTGAATTAATTCGTCAATATTTACTTAATGAACAAATTTCAAAATATCATTTTGAAGAATTTTATCTATGTAATATAAATATTTTAATTGAAAAATTTCGTCAACAATTATTAAAATTAGATTATTGTCCTGAGAAAAATCTTTATGAAAATGATAATTTAATTGAAATTGAACATGGAAAATATGAACGATTGAAAAGTTCGATTAATTTAGAATTAGCTGAAAAAATCTATTTTTTTAAAAGAAAAAATTTAACAACAAATGAACAATGGATAAATGCTGCATGTAATGCATTATTAAATCGTTTAAATATATTAAATAAAAACATTCTTGAAAAATTAAATGATAATTTAAATCGAGCTATTGATAATTGTCTTGCATCATGTCATTACCATTTTTTTTGCATATGATGGACCAAAATATAAAAAATTATCATTACCATCAACACCATTTGTTGGAAATTATTTTCATTATCCAAATGGAGAATTTAAACATCCAGATGAAATAAATCAATTAATTGAAAATGATACTAATTATCAATTATATGTTATGGCTCATAATGGTTGGGTTATGAATGATGATCCACGTAGATGTTTTGCCGATCCAGGTTTTATCTTTTTATAGAATATATTCCAAACAAAATAAATTTTATTTTTTAAAGGACAAGATGTTTATTTACGACGAGATTTAATTCAATGGTCTGATTTAATAAAACTTCGTTTTGGTTCAAAATATGAAGAATGTCCATCATCATTATATTCATATATGAAAGAATATACACGTTTGATAGCAACAACATTTCATGGTTGTCGTCTTGATAATTGTCATTCAACACCAATATGGTTTGCACAACAAATGATGGATTATGCAAGAGAAATTAATCCGAATTTTTATGTTAATGCCGAACTTTTTACTGGAAATATAAAAACAGATATTTATTTTATTAATCAAATTGGAATTAATTCTTTAGTTAGAGGTTTTTATCTGTTTTTGTATTTAATTAAGAAAGATAAAAGTTTGTTTGTTTTAGAATCACATCGAGCATTTAATCCATATGAATTAGGTGAACTAGTTTCATCAGTTAGTGAAGGAGATCCAATAGGTTCATTTATTCAATCAAAAGTTCGTCCATTGATACCAAGTAAACCATATTCATGGTTTTATGATCAAACACATGATAATCCATCACAAATTGAAAGAAAATCAGTTGAAGATGTACTTCCACGTTCAGCTATTGTTTCAATGTCTATTTGTTCAACTGGTTCAAATAGAGGTTATGATGAATTAGTTCCACATCATATTGATGTTGTTCATGAAACAAGATTTTATCCTAAATGGGGTTATCAACATAAACAAACTAATGAAAAAACTGCGATGATTTCCATTAAAAGAGCTTTAAATAAATTACATATTGATCTTGCTCAACAAGGTTTTACACAGGTTTGATTCTTATTTAATTTTTCTTTTCTTTAGTATTATTTAATATTCAAATTGAATTTACTATAGAAAAATATTTATTTGTCAATTTCATTAGTTGAACATTTCTGGAGAGAAAAATTACTCATTCAAAAATGATAGAATATCCCAAAAGTGCAACTATAAAAAAGAATGACTTTATGGAAATTGAAGAGTTTTTCACGCTGCAGTATTTCCGAAATTTCGTTTTTACCATACGGTGAAGGAAATTATGGGGAAATATGATGCAAAGCACAGATATCCATTGCATTCAACTCGTTATTTTGTATATCTTTAATTTTCAAATATATCTAAGATAGTTTTAGAGTCTAATTGTATATAGATTTGTAGTGAGTTTCAAACTCTAACTTTTAATAAAAAAGAATACAGAGATTATAAGGGAGAAATCTTGAAAATAAAATTATTTATTTGAAACATATCTTGAAAACTAATATAAATATAATTTAAAAAAAACCTTTCTAATTAAATTTTAGTTAATGATTGATCAATTAAGTACATCAGTATTATTAATAACTCGTCATAATCCTCAAACACATAAATCTGTATTATTAATAGCTCATACATCATTTTATCAACCAAATGAAAAATGGGATTATATAAGTCCATTATTAATTGAAGGTATTATTGATGAAGTTATATTTGAAGCATCAATAAATCATCCACAAGATAAAGAATCAATTAGAAATTTTGAAAGATCAAAAGAATATATAAATGGTCTTAAACATACAAAAATATATTTTAATGAAAATTTAATGATTGAAAATAGTCGTTGTGTTCGTTTAATGTCACCAAATTCTCCTGATTATACTGGTTTTCGTACAATTGAATTTACAGATGAATTTCGTCCTGGTTCAGTTATTGCTTTACAAATCTCACTTCTTCCACAAATTCGTCAATCAATTATTAATTTAAGACAATTATTAAATCAATTTTCAAATCCAACAAGTCAATTTAATCTTATTATTAAAAAATTAACATTAATTGATCTTCAACGTGTTCTTTATCGTCCATCGATTGAAGAACAAGCTGATGGAAAAGGTTTTGATGTTTATATTATACCAGATTATGGTAAACTTAATTATTGTGGTCTTCAAGGACAAATGTCTGTTTTAGAAAAAATTCGTTTATATAATGAACTTAAACATCCATTAATTATTAATTTAAAACAAGGAAATTGGTTAATGGATTATATATCAAATAGACTTAAAGCTCATTCAAATACAAAACAGGTTTGTTTGTTTTTTTATTTTTCAATATTAATTTAAGAAAAAATATAAAAATAATTTTAGTTAGGTGAATGGTATGGAAATGCATTTCATAATATAAGTTGTTTATCACGTGTAATGATTTCAACATATTTTGATTTAATAATAACAGGTTCATATCCAATATTATTAGAACATGGATGGTCATTAATGAATTCATTTATAAATAAATCATCAACATTTATTCGTGCACTTGCACAAACAAGTATTCAATTAATAAGTATTGTACCAAATTCACGTTTACCATTATTATCATTAAATATACATGAACCTAAACCAATTCAACAAATTGATGAACAAACATTTGAATCTATTCAACAATGTCCATCGTTAGCTGCTGGTTTTCCACATTTTGGTGCTGGAATATGGAGAAATTGGGGTAGAGATACATTTATATCATTACGTGGTCTTCTTTTATTAACTGGTCGATATAATGAAGCTCGATATTTAATATTATCATATGGTGGTTGTCTTCGTCATGGTTTAATTCCAAATTTATTAGGTGATGGAAAAATTGCACGTTATAATTCTCGTGATGCTGTTTGGTGGTGGTTATATTCAATATTAAATTATACAAATATTGTACCAAATGGATATGAAATTCTTTCAGATAAAGTATCACGTTTATATCCAAATGATGATAGTCCATTACAACCAGTTGGTTTATATGAAGAATATTTATATGATGTTATCCATGAAATTCTTATTCGTCATATTGAATTATTAAAATTTCGTGAACGTGGAGCTGGTTATTTATTAGATTCAGATATGAAAGATGAAGGATTTAATAATGAAATTGGTATTAATATTGAAACAGGTTTTGTTTTTGGTGGAAATCAATGGAATTGTGGAACATGGATGGATAAAATGGGTTCAAGTGATAAAGCAAAAAATAAAGGACAACCAGCAACACCACGTGATGGTTCAGCTATTGAATTAATTGGATTATCTCGTGCAATTATATCATGGCTTATTCAAATGAATAAAAATGGTTATTATCCATATGATTCTATTGAATTAACTATAAGTTTGTTTATTTTTATTAAAATAAAAAAAATTTATTTATTTATTTTTTAATTAAATATAATAGAAGAATCAAATGAAAAAAGAAAATATTTTTTAACTGAATGGTTAAATAAAATTGATGAAAATTTTGAAAAAGAATTTTGGATTGATGAATTAAATACATCAAAATATGTTAATCGAAAACAAATTTATAAAGATACAATTAATTCAACATTTAAATGGACAGATTATCAATTAAGACCTAATTTTCTTATTGCTGCTGTTGTTGTAAGTTTATTTATTTTTTCTTTATTAAATACTTTTTATTTTAAAACAAAAAAAAGGCACCTGAAATGTTTAATAAAACTCATATATGGTTAGCATTAAAACAAGTTGAAACAATTCTTTTAGGAAAATATGGAATTAAAACTCTTGATCCAAGGTAAATTATTTCTTTTTTTTTTTCTTTATTTATTTTCTATATATTAAAGTGATTATAATTATATTGGTGATTATGTAAATGATGATGATTCAGATGATTACAAACGTGCTCATGGTTTTAATTATCATAATGGTCCGGAATGGTTATGGTTAATGGGTTATTATATTCGAGCAAAACTTTATTGGTCAAAACAACAAGATAGTGAAGATATTTATCAAGAAACAATAAAACATATTCGACAATTAATTTCATCACATATGGAATTTATTTTTTCAAATGATTGGAAAGGTTTACCTGAATTAACTAATTCTAATGGACAATTATGTCCATATTCATGTAATGTACAAGCTTGGTCTTCTGCAACTCTTTTAGAAGCTTTATATGATCTAACACAATCTTAAACTATTTATTTTATTAGTAGCATATACATTCTCTTTTTGTTTATTTTTAATTCTTATGTTATTACTGTTCTTTTATATATATTTAATAAAGTTAGTAATTAGATAATAATCTATTCTATTAAATAACTTATAGTCTCTATAAAACAGCTATTCTCTTTAGCAAACATTGTAAAACTAACGCTCTTCATTACAATTCGCTTGACTCTCGATCGAATCCACTGCATAATATTGCGAGCAACAACTATTTTAAAATTATGAGAAGATTGGTTCTTGAAATTTTCTATTAAGATTTTCTAAAGTCACGCGTAAGGGACAGCTCGTAGTCGGTTGCCACTTCCGACTATTCGATTCTATGTATGATTTGGGTATAGGTAAAGCATTGTATCATTCTCTTATTGACCATTTACGGATCATGGAACGTATGTTGTCCCATTTATTTTTTCAGTGGAAAACTTGTTCCTTTTACATAAAAGTATTATATACTCAGAGTCATTAAGATTACAGACAATTATATTGTCATCTTACATTTTTCTTTACTTTATTTTCTTTCATATAAATTCTTTTCAAATATTCTCAGACAGGTATTTCATCGAATTTTGCTAAGAAAGATAAAATGGATCAAGGTGATTATAAGTCAATGATCATATCGAACAACAATATCTTTATATGGATGGAATTCAAACATGTTGTTTTGGCTTCAAATGATTATAAAGATAATAAAATTGTCCTGATTTTTCATCACTTGAAGAGTTATTAGCATGTTACAATTAACTTTCCAAAAGCAATCTAAAATTACGATTAGTTTGTACTTGAAACTGATTGACTCAATCAAAGAATATCCTGGTACAAGTTTGATTACAAATCTAGAAAAAAGTAATTTCGAATTTCTATTTATTTTCTAAATGTATCTATTTCTAACTCATTTTTTTACTTGTACACGTATTGATTAGACAGTCTTGCGTTCTTAAAGCTTTTTCCTTTTATTTTTTGGCTAAAGTAGGTTCACTTGTGAACTTATAAAAATAAAAATATATTAGTTATAATAAAAACAGGTATGGATAATTATAACTTATTGATATAAAATGAATACTTTATCTAGAAATTTTATAAGTTTAGATACAAATATTTAATGTTATCTTTAATGAATTGAAATAGAGATTGATATATAGATAAAGGTTACTTGTCAAATTTAGTTACTTAATAAATGCGAAAACTTCGGATTTTATCCGAAAGTTATGTGTACTGCAAAAAGTGTATGAGTCAGATGAGTCATTATAGAATGTATGAATGCCAAAATTATCAGGACAAATTGTCTTTATGAGCACGATTTCTGTTGACTGTTGTTTATCCGAAAGAATTTTGGATCGAATACAACTCAGATTTGAAGCCTCCGCTTTCATTTACCCAAAGAAAAACTATTTTTCTCATAACTTGATTTTTATTGGTTACTTCTCTCTCCAAGGGCGTAGATAAGGAGGCCAGTGGGGACTACACCTTGCCCCCGACTCACGATAAATTAATAGAAAAGAAAGATTTGCCTTCTGCTTTTGAAAACTTGATTTTTTCTGGTCACCAAAATAGAAAAACTTAGGTTACGACCCCTTGCCTTAGTGCCTGACTTACGCCTTTGATTCAACCAATGGGATTTCGTGGTAAATAAAGTACAGATTCGAGTTCTTCGACCCAGAAAATCTCGAAGTAACATATCTGTGATCGAAAGATAGAGCCCTAGTTGTAGGTCAATGAGATCGTTGACAACATTGGAACCACTTCCAATATAATTATGTTTGCAATATAGGTAACTTACGCTTCTTATTTCTTTATATATTATATATCATTTTGTAGATCATAAAATTCTCTATCGAATGGTATATAACAAATGGAGTTTTATGCGACTGTGATAGAAACGTTTCCTACGAGAACGGCGATATATCGATCTTCCTCTAGAAAAACCATAGGAAAGAATCAGTATTTTTGCAATAACTCAGGAAAGGCTCATTCAATCAGGCTCATCTTCGAACTCGATCAAGATATTTATGAGACTAAATTGTGTAGAAAATTTCACCATGATCTGATTCTCCTCTCGGAAGCTATCGTGTAAACAGCCGGCCATACAAACCGATTCTATAGTATATGAGCTTTTTGAGTACACAAGAAGACTGTAGTAATAAAAACAAAAAATATCAAGGAGGAAATTCAATTGGTCTCCATAGTAGAAGATTCCTCAGATTCATATTCAAAAATAATACATCGATATGATTATAAATTATTAATAAAAATAATTTAATTTTAACATAAACAAGCGACATCGATTAAAAAAATTAGATAAGGTCATTATTTACATAGAAAATGAGAAGATTTTTGCCGTAACGCTGCAAATCCTTAACGAATTCCCCTCATTTTCGAATTCGACTGAGATATTGTGTAGATCATTCTGTGTACAAAATTTCATGACAATTAGATGAGCCTTTCAAAAGCTATCGTGTAAACGGACGGACACACTGTCCGATTCTAGAGTCTATGAACTTTTTGAGTGCACAAAAAGGACTGTTTGAGTAGACCAACTCAATTATCTAACGAGAATTTTTTATAGATATAAGTCAAACTAGAGTAGAATGCATTATTAGTTATTAGCGCATGATTTATATCACGACTAAACAGTAAGAAAGTAAAAATAATTGACGACAAATTGATTTTGATTGAACTCTCTAAAACCTATCCATCTTGAGTATATGCTCAGCATTTTGACTTTATCTCGTGAACGAATTGCCCGTTTGAGCTCTGGGACATCTCATTTGGACAGAAAACAGTTTAGTCTACAAATTCATTCTACTCAAGTAAGTAAGTTTTACGATAAAAGAAGTGATAGAATTCAAAAACTGAGGAAATTCGAAGCAATATTACACTGCGGGAGGTAGTATTTTGGATTTTTCTCACCTGGTGCACGAGATCTTAGGCTTATTTTTCTATAAGACATAGATCTCATCAACGACTTATCTTTTACCACTGAATTGAAAGAATACAAAATCTAGAGAAGCAAGCTACCACGGATGATACTGTAGTCAACCCTATCTAGTGATCATTGATTTAACTCCCACAGTGATTGAATATCTTCAGAAATCACACAAATCAAATTCAGATTTATGCTCAGCTTAGAGAATTGGGTAGGTGGAGTTAATTAAGAATGGATTTGTGCTTGTATCTACCGAGATTATGGTCATAGGTAATCTCATGAATCTTTGATAGATATATGATATACAGAGATATCAGTATTTTCATAATAATGCACTAATATTAATAGCTATCGAGTTCGGATTTTTTCCATTTTATAACTCTTATTAGTAGCGACAAAACCATGCTTCTAGAACACCCCAAAACCACTATTCACCTGAGACATATTTACGTGCACTGACCTCAAGATACAGATTTTGTGCATTTGGGGACCCTATTTAGGCAACTTTCACTTAAAAAACTACGATTTCATTCAAAACTAATATCATATTCGGAATCAGCGTTGAAACTGAGTCGATTCATACATATTTTAAATAGTTCTGAGAAAAAATTTTTTTTTGAAAAAATCCCTGTACTCCCCCTCAGGGATGGTCTGGTGAATAATCACAATTTTCTCGATAACTCAACTATTTCTTGCCAGATCCTTCTCATCTTCGAACTCGACCGAGATATTGATGGGACAATTCTGTGCACAAAATTTCAGCTCAATCGAATGTAATTGTGAAAAGTTATCGTGTAAACGGCCGGACGGCCGGAGGGACACACAGACCGATTTTAGTAGTGTACTCACTTTTTGAGTACACAAAAACCTAAAAAAAATAATCCAAAAACAAATATAGATCAAACAAAATCTTCCAAAGATGAATCAAAAAATAAGAAAAATTCAAATGAAAATCCGACCGATGTCGCAAAACATATTGTTGCAAGTGATAATGACAAGAAAAAAGATCAATAAACATTACAGACTGACATTTTTTTGTTCTTATTTTAATATAAAATCGTTCATTTTACTTCCGCATTCATCATTTATTATATTAAAACTATTCAAGTTTGTTTTTGATTTTTTTTTACTACTAACTATTCAACGTTTTATTTTCAATAAAAGATTTTGTTTCGATTTTGAAATGTGATTCACAAAGATAGTACACATAGAAACAAAATTTATTATGTCAAATGCAGTGACGGCTTCTTGTTCGTTCTTCGATCAAAAGTTATATTAGTTCTAAAAACAAGCATAGATAGTTCAAGAAAAAAAAAAATTAAATTTCACTAACCATCAACCAAAATTTGATGTAACGAGCCCCAATTTGCTCGTGTAATAGAAGCTCTCTGTGTAGTTATGAATTTTGTTTCGTTTGATACTGAATGTTTTCCCATGTGTTCAACTGCGGTCAAACTGCGGCGCAACTGCGATCGCACTGTGACCCGTAATTGCGAAAAACTGCGCCGCAGTTTCAGCATTTTCCGCAGTTACGCCACAACTGCGATAAAAAAATCGCATTTCTAACAGACGCCCAGGCAATATCAGCATTTTCTAAATAAATAAAAACCTAATAAATAATTCAATAAATTTAATAATTTCAATAATTTCAATAATTTTAATAAATTTAATAATAATTAATTGATTAATAACCATTCGTTAATTAAGAATCATTAATTAATTCATCATTCATCATTTTATACACCATAGCATTGATTTCTTTTTTTAGAAAAAAAAATGATGTATCTTTCTTATTGTAAAAAGTTAAAATGAGATAGAATGCTTGTGACAGTGCCTTTTATAGCCCTATGCGAACGCAACTACGCCGCAGTTAAGCGCACTGCGGGTACTGCGTCGCAGCTGCGCGCAACTGCGGAGACTGCGTCGCAGTTACGCGCAACTGCACCGCAGAATCGCGACTGCGCGCAACTGCGACGCAGTTGTCAAAAAAGTGGTGACATGGGTTAGGTGAACTAGCTTCATCAATTAGTGAAGGACATTCAATAGGTTCATTTATTCAATATGGATCCGAAAGATTTACTACAATACATAGAAGTAGAACGCTCACATTATTTTCATTCTATTTCTTTTTTATTATTATCTATTATTGATAAAAAAAATCTGATCAGAAATTTCGAAATTTATATTCAATATTATTAGAACATGATTGGTCATTAATGAGTTCATTTATAAATCAATCATCAGCATTTATTCTTACACTTGCTCAATCAAGTATTTAATTAATAAGTATTGTTCAAAATGCACGTTTACTATTATTATCACCAAATTTACGTGAACCTAAACCGATTGAAGAAATAGATGAGCAAACATTTGAACATATTCAATAATGTCCATCAATAGCTGCAGGCTTTCCACATTTTGGTGAAGATATATAGAGAAATTAGGGTCAAAATACATTTATATTATTACGTGATCTTCTTTTATTAACTGGTCGATATGAAGAAGCTCGTTATTTAATATTATCTTGTAGCAGCTATTGATTGTATCAAATAAGTCAATGTTTTTTTGTTTGACAAATAAAAATTATAATTTTTAATATTATCTTTCAATTATTTAGTTCGGTTTTTTGAAAAGTATATGAGTTACATATCTTTTCCAATAATGTTTTACAATCAAGCATGAATAAAACTTTGAAATAGTTTTATATATAGATTGAAAAGTTGTTCTTATAGAAGTCATTTAAAGTTTCACAAGTATTGTTTCTTATGGAAGAAGTATTAGTTGATATAGGAACTTATGAAGAATACTTTTTATTATTTTGAATTATTTCTATTTTTTAGAAATTTAATAGATTCTTATTGTTTCTCTTATCTTTCTTTATTTCGATCATTAATTGATCATTGTTGAAATATTTGTCTTTTAATTCTTTGAGGATTAATTGGAATAATAAAAATAATTTTTATAACAACAACAATTATTTTATTTTTTAATGAATTTACAATTAATTCGATGAAAAAACAATCGAAATAACAAAAAAAAACACAAAAAATTATTTTTAATTGTTGGTAGTAGTGGTGGTGAGAGATACGAGAACAAGTGGTGGACGGCGGAGGGTGGATCATCTTGTCACCCCTTGGGAAGAAGATTGGGACATAGTGTTGGAGGGAACATCGTTGGATTCCTCGCCAAGCTATAGAATATAAAAAAATTTTTAGTTGAAAATGTAAATTAAAGAATGTGCTTACCTTAGTAGTACTATTGGAAGAGGATCAGGAATTGAGGGGTGGGTTCTGAATTGGAATCGGGAGATCTGATAAATGAACAATAGTCTATTAGAATTGTTTACATATTTTTATTTGCTGGGTGTGATTGTTGGGTGATGATGTTGTTGGTTGGGGCAGGATCACGGATGGGTTGGAATTGGGTGAGGGTTATGTTGTTGTTGTTGTTGTTTGAATGAGATGAGCGGGACAATCAGGACAAGCCGCAAAACCAGGCACAGGGACAGGACATCTGAGATAAAAAATATCAATCATGTGGGAGATGCACATAGAAATGACGTATAGACGTATGTGTATGAACGAAAAAATAACTATTCATCGCTTGTCTTATATGTTGTTATTAGAGAAGACATTGTTTTTATGGTTTATTACACTTTATCTTAAAATGAAAAACACACGTTACAAGAATATATAGACATACGAGAGAGATCGAGATATATATATCTGACCAGAGAGAGAAACGCACGTTTATATGAGTGCGACACAGAAAGAATAACACGAACGGTAGAACATGTAATATCACATAACAATAGAAAAAGATATATCGATATTATATCAATAAAGAATATGATATCTGATATTATGTATAGAAAGAAGATGAAGAGAGAGAAAACAAAAGAGAAAAGAAAAAAAGAATGACCTATATATGGACGTAATGTGAAGGGCAGAACCTGTAACAGCTCTGGAAACAAATACAACTATGATCACAATGATGCATAGAGAAAGGGAACGTTTATGTGTGAAATATTTCACGGTAGAAAATGACAGTCTATTTTCTAAATAGGCGAACCGATTGATTCAACTAACAAGGACAAATACAATTGCATACAAAAATGAATTATTTAATACATCTGAAACGATCAAATAATTCCGGGTCGAACCGTATGGACCGGATCCGGCCGAGAAAGCTGTCGAAAAAAGCTCGGCGACTCTCTGCCCGGATCTGTATTTTCGGAACTTGCCGTATATATCCGGTTCCATAGTCACCATTTCCCGTACTGTTGCGGCTGTTTCCTATATTCGGAAATGATAATCATATATATATCAACCACATCTGGTAGTTCTGAGCTAATAATAGGAATCTGAAACTTTGCATTGAGCCGTATGATCTTTTGACTAATAAATCAATCTCTTATTAAAAATAGTGTTTCTTTTGTAGCATTTTTTTACGACTTATTGCTATGAAAAGTTTGACCAAAACTCAACGTCCAAAAATAACATCAGAAATTGAAAATATACCATAAATTGATCAAAATTTTGTGACTTAAATCGATTAGGGTCTCTTTGAATTAGCAAGTTAAAAAAACAATCCATTTTACGACAGTACACGATTGGGAAATTTATGTCAATTATTTCATTACACCAGCATAACATTTATCCAGCTATTTTTTTTGATCTACCGGACAATGATCTGCCAAAAGACTCATAAAAAACAACGTAAACTCCAGCACAACTAATGAAGCGAGTTATGAGACTACACGAAGGCTTTCATCTATGCGAAAAACATTCATGCCATCTCCACATCTCAGACCTCGACGACTACTGAAAAGAAATCTGACTTTCTCTTACAAAATAGCCGAAACTAAGAGTGCGATAATACACTATCTCGTACAACTGATGTTAACGAAAAAAAATTTCTCCGAAAGATCCTTTGTAATTTACAAATGTTTCATTGAGGATTTAGGTCGACTACCCCAATCACCATTTTTTTTTAAACTTGTAAGAATATATAAGAGAGCCCACTTGAAGTATTTCACATACACATTGTAATATTGTTTTTTCTATGAAAAATACTTCAGGTAGGACTTTTTTTAGTCATTTTAATAAGATGAAAAATCATGTTGACTCTTTTGAAACAGATATGGACATGAAATACTTTGAGTAGTTTTGCATCTCATTCAAACAAACAACGTATTTTTTGTTTTTCAAGAAATTGAGATAACGGTTCAAAAACATTGTCATTAAGAGCAATAATAACTTTTGTTTCACTAGTTGTTTTTGGGCGTAATCTTAATGTCCTGATTAAATATTGTACAATTATATTACTTTTACGAATTGGCACATTTTTTACCTTGTCTTAAAAAGTATCCCAACGAACAATTTATGGATGTCTACAACAGTAGAAAGAACAATTGTATTATTGTTACTGACTTCAATTTATTTCTATGATTAGCGCAGAATATTTGCTCTTGGTGGACGTACTGGACTTTTTTTCACCATATATTAATGTTGGCAACTATCGACGAGCCAGCGGTAAAATATTCGATGGGGCAATAATAATTTTCGGTGTGGCAATTGCTGGAAAAGTTCGTTTTAAGCATCAGTTTTTGATGACTTATTGATTATTCGGAAATTTTTTAGTAGGGTAATTGCCCCATTTTGCCCCAATGATGGCTCGTCGATGTTGGTAAAGATGTGTTGAAAAATCCGATTGGAGTCTTATTTATAATACTAAATATATATCCATATATATATATGAATTCTAGTTACACCAATATTTATAATGGAAACAACTTCTACTTTACATACAACATATGTGGAGTGTCGATTATTGGTATTACAGAAGAATTATTTGTTTCGACGCTCATGATTACGTGAATACGACAGAAATAGAAAATATATAAGTAAATCAAGAATTTTACTATAATTTCAGTAAAGATGAGTGAGAACAATGAACATGTTGAATCGTATTTTTTCATTGGAGAATATTAAATGAAAGAATAAATAAATAAAAAAAGATATCGCACATATCTATACTAATTTTTGCTTAATGATTTGAAAAATATAAAAGAAACTATTCTCTTTGTTTTTTAAACAAATTTACAGTTGGATGCAGATTTTCAGCTTGATCACACTTATAAACTTTATTTTAATTTTAATCTAAAATCCTACTTACAATATTTCATTCGATATAAAATAATCTTTTAAATAACTATACAGTAAATAATAAGTATTATCCATTATAACCAAGAAAAATTCAGAATTTTTCGTTTCCAATCAACCTTAATATATATTAATATTTTTCTACTACGAAGAATATGGCCAAGGTTGGTTTAAATACTTTAGACAAAAATGTCTTTGATATAAGTATCCACTGTTGAAGCAAGAAATTTTTAAAAAATGAATAACGTAGTGAAACTGATGACTTTATTTAAATTTCTCTTTGTAACAAAAATAAAATATATACAACAAAAGTTATATATAATTCATAAAATCCTCATTGGAATGGAGTTGTTATTTTTCAGTATAATGAAATATTTTAAATTTATTTTAGTATCAATTCTGAAGGACAAGATATTCTTTATGTCGATGTTTATGATGAAGATCCATTAAAAAAAAATCTCATTTGTTCGTTTACCATTGATTTACATGATTTAAATCAGAAACTTTGTTTTTCTTAGGGATGCAACAAACCCAAAGCTTTGGATTTGATTTTCAGATTTGGATTTGGATTTGGATTTGACATTGAGATTTGGATTTGGATTTGGATTTGACATTGAGATTTGGATTTGGATTTGGATTTGACAGTGAGATTTGGATTTGGATTTGGATTTGGAATCTAATATTTGGATTTGGATTTGGATTTGGAATCTAATATTTGGATTTGGATTTGGATTTGGAATCTAATATTTGGATTTGGATTTGGATTTGGCTTAAAATGATCTAAACCATTTAGGTTTACTATTATAGAGTGTATCAACAATATTTTCTTTGTAACTCTATGGAATTTAAAATATTCATTTGTAGCTACAAATATCAGAGCAAGACGTACATTTGTATAAACTATTACAAATTATTTGAATGAGATACTCACTCAGGAAATTTTTGCAGACTTCATTAAGCCCAAGCGTACTGATCGGGACACCGCTATTGCATTATATCACACTTACATGATATCCTTTATATGCGACAATCTCCACTATCAAACTACGTATGTATTTTCTTGTTTTTCATCGTTATTATGACGGTAATCTCTCCTGCCTCTTTCCTTTCTGTTATTGTATTCGGTGAAAATGCCCTTTTCCTGATACAAACTCGGATACTTCTTAGAATTATGAAAATTCAATACCTTGAGCGTGATTTATGATGATCTACTACTTATTATAATGCTATTGAATCCATTAAATGTCGATTTTGAGGAATTCTTAGATACCTGCAGACTTCAACCATTCTATTGAATTATTCTATTGGAACTTTACTGCAATAAAAGAGATAATCAAATAATCTTCAATATATCTATTAGCGAATTCAAAAACATCTGTAAGGCTTGTACAAATGGAAAGTCAAAGTGAAACACAAGTTCCACATCTAGGATACAAATCCAAATCCAAACCCAAATTTTGAATCCAAATCCAAATCCAAATCCCAAATCTAAAAACCAAAACCAAATCCAAATCCAAATCTAAAAACCAAATCCAAATCCAAATCCAA
>JAJEKB010000498.1:0-70779 GCA_022393335.1 Macrotrachela quadricornifera
AAATCGATATTTTTGACGAAAATTATTTTTTTTGACCCGGGGGGGGGACCTTAAATATTGATTTGACTTTGATTTTGTCTATTTCTACATTCTAAATTCCATCGATTATGCCAGGACGAACACCGAGTAAAAAACCTTTTCATAACTATGTTACAAGTAATAAAGGGAAAAGTCTTCTTATCATCGATGATTTCATTTATCAACAAAGTAAAGTTACACCAAACGTCACGTATTGGATATGTAAAATAAAGGATTGCAATGCTCGTGCTCATACAAAAACGAATACAGGTGAACTAATTAAACAGACTGGTGGTGATCAAAAGAAGAAGACAAAGACAGCTTTGGCTCTTGAAGCTCGTCTGAAAACACTTGGTACTCGATTCGAGAATGGTCAAATTGATCGAAAACAATATCTTGAAGCACTCTCATTCGTTGTGGTCAATAAAAATAAACTCTAATTCTTTTGTCGATTATTTTTATCTTTATCTAGTTCGTTCATAATAAATATCTCATCAATCAATGCCCCATATCTTAACACTCGCTATGCAGTATTCGAGATTCTTTTTATTCGAGATTTCTTTTTTCGAGATTATTGAGATTTCGAGATTTTTTACTTTCGAAATATTTTCTTTCGAGATTGTGTTTTCGAGATTATTTGACATTACCGAATTTACCTGTCAGCGGAGGATTCAAAACTCACTGGTGCCGTCGAAAGTCTCAATGTAGAATTGAAAAAGACGTTCATATAAATAATTGGGTGGAATGTTTTAAGATTCTGTTGAAAAATGTAATTCTTTTTATCTATTCCTGATCCTACGAGATGACATCCGTCGTGTATTGCGAATGTAAGCTGGAAATGAACAAGAATACCACTGCCGATTGAAGCAACTATATAAGGGAGGTATGTATTTGAAACTCAAAATATAAAATTTTAGAAAATATGTAAAAAATTTTGGGGATTAAAACAAGAACGTACCAAATTTTTCATTAAAGACTATGAAAAGCTTTTGAAGAACATAGAGAAACATGATTGGGTTCTGTCTCCCTGAGAGGTATATAGTTGAAAAGAGCTTGTCCAACTGTATTGAATGAGTTAAGTTTCACAAGTAATCCAGGTTATGGCGTCAATAGTAGAGGTTACACAGTTTTTAGTAATTTTTTTCTTCTACAGAAGAAATTTTTATTTGTGTCAGTTAGATTTTACAAAAAAGATCTGAATATACCATTCGATAGAGCTCGATAAGATGTCTGTGGCTCACTGCATTTTGAAGTTGGCTCGACTACTACAGCGAATCGCCTTACAAAAACTTCGTGATGTATCACATCAATTACACTATATTCTTATGGATGATTAGACGTGAATTAATCATCGATAGGCTAGACGTACGTCTATTAATACAAGCAAATTAATGCATGTGAATTACCAAAATCTATTGTCTATTACAATATATTTCTATCAAGATTTTTATTTTTTTTGATTTGTTAAATGGAATCGTTTTACTCTTATACATAGTAAAAAATAAAGGTAAGACTATACATTACACCTATCCAATTGCAAATTGCCTCAAGGTTATAGTCAATAAGATAAAGAAAGACAGAAAGTCATTTAGTGCAAAATGTATTAAATTTATAGTTGATGATGATGATGATCAATCTCATATTCATGAAGCTATTGTAAACAAAAGAACGTATCAATATAATGCCATATCCATCATTTACATCAAAACTTGCACTTAAATAATTATTTCAAGCATAATTGAATTAATTAAAATCATTGATGTATTCAATTTCTGAAATAATTAAAAATATTTCCGAAAAGTTAACATAACAAATCATTTATTAATTTATTCGAATGAATAAAATTTCTATGAATAATTCTGATGACTAATTTAAAATATAAAATATCAATACTTTTTTTTTGAATATTTATATAATAATATCCGACATTTTGGTCAGTTGTAGATAATAAATTAAACGGTCTTTGATACCAAAATGTGGGTATTTTCCTTTTTATATTGGCGTAACTTGTTTTTAGTTACAAATGAGACACGTAAACATACGCAAGGTGTTTTTTTTTATAAAAATATTTTTTTAAATTTCATTCTTCTTTTCTAACAAAAAAAAAGGAATCTTACGAGTCTTTTCGATTTGTTTTGTAAATGATTTTGACAGGAAGTAGAAAATAGAAAATGACATGTAAAATAGAGAAATCACTCATGCATCTTTCGTTTTTTTTCGTCATTATATTTGAATGTCGATTGCAATGCCTTTTTTTTTTCTTCGTTTTTTTTCTCATATTCTTCATTCCTTTTTTTTTGTGTTTCGACTATGAAGTACTTTTTCTTTCGTTGATTATTGCGTACCCGACGCACGTTTTTCTTTATTTATCTATATAAAAAATAATTATAAGAAATTATTCATTGTTTTGATTTATCTCTAAAAAAAAAGTGTGTTTCGATTATTATTATTATTTTTTGTATAATGAAATGATGTAATTTTCTTTTATATTAGTTATATCATGATGATTAAGATGTTCATGTTTTTCTCTTTTATTTGATACGAATATTTTTTTATTTATATAATGAGTCAAGTATGAAATTTTCGATGAAAGGAAAGTATATTTTATATCCTTTTAATAATAATTCTCACTCTCAAATAAAAAATAGAATTTTATTTTTCAGATTTATTTAAAATTAAATTAAATTAAAATGGTTGACAGAGGTTTAATATCATCGATTAAACGAGATAAATTAATATTAAATAATAATAATCAATTCTGGATTGGAAATAATGAAGGTATTCATGAAAAATTTTTAAATAAAAAAACAATTGACATAGCATCTCGTTTGGGACAATTTGCTTGGCGACAAGTAACATCATCAACAATCCAGTTACCTGTCATATTCAGGTAAAATTTTTTATTAATTAGAAAAATTTTATCTTGACATTTTTGATTACGTTAAGTATTGGCAAAACATATGCTTTTGATTTGATTTTAGTCGGTATATTATTTTTATCGAATAATCCTTCTTTAAGGTTATATATTTATGAAAGAAAAATTTTTTTCTAGAAATAATTTTTACATAAGTATCTTTTATATTTTGGTAATTTATAGTATTTTATCGGTTAGCTGATTTTGTTCCTATAAGTAATTGTTAATAACATTAATTTCATATGTTTTTCATTAGAATCGAAAAAAGACCAGTGTCTTACATATACAACTAGACACTTTTTTTTTATCATTCTGTCATTAACACACGTTATCCACAAGAAAGGACAGCTATATATCATTCGATGTGCATCACGAATCATACAATCATATGGCGTGATTTGTAATAAGCTACTGTCACTTAAAGATTCAGTAGTTATTCATTTTTCTTTTAGAAGGTCTCAATTCAATCTGTATTACATAAGAGATGTGAAGCATAAATTCTAACTTAATATAAACAAATATATAATAAGAAATAACTTGTAGCGACTTCTTTTAAGACACTTCATAGCGCTATGTGATTTATGATACAAATCGAATGATATATACTTATTATGATCCGTACGCAATAAACTCATATTTCTCCTGTTCTTCTTCTTTCCTACTATTAGGCCATATATAAGATGAATTACCACTATTCTTATTAAGTAATGCATATATTATATTATTGGACTTTAACGGATGGGCTGTTTGTTTAATACTCGAACAGAACGAGTGAAATAAAACCTAAATATTTTCGGGCGTCAATCATACTATGTTATAAAGAACACCTTGCTCCACGATAAAGTCAGGTTTTTTTTCATGATTGAAAGAAGTAGAACAAGGTTTTGTGAAACACGATCGAAAAAGAGTATTGAAATGTATAGGAGTAGCAATTTGCATCTATCCATTCTCTGCTCATTACAGACTGTGATAGATGTAGCCATCGAAACATTATAGATCGTGACAGATACCATAGCAACAGATTGTCATAGGCCAAGACCAACATTTTAATTATATTTTATACGGAAAATGTGTTCTTTTTATATAAAAATATGCTATGCGTTGTCTAATGCAAAGCGATATTTGAAAAATGAACTTCTGTTCAGACATGATCTTATATTGAAGATGATTATTTGCTCGGAGGACCAAGAGTTACCTATAATGTTACAGTGAAGTTTAATGTTCCTACGTCAGCACTAGCAGCTATATCGTATTTCACATTTTAATCCTGCAGGGATTACGCGACACAACTTTTTCTTCTGATGGAAAGAATAACTACACGAGAAAGAAGATGAATGTAGTTTTTGAAGTGTATCTTTATTTTTATTTTGGGTCATGCAAAAATTCTTGCGCAAATATTGTCGCATTTTTAACTGATAAAATATATTTTGAAAAAAAAAGCAAAAAACATTTATTCGAAGTCTATGTCGAAAACTGTGTATTCAAAAACCTTTTTGTCACGTTTTGCTTTTGACTAACCCGTATATCTTTGAAGAGCATTAAAATAAACGCTGTATGAAAGAAAAACAACTTGTAACAGCTGTCGCAACCATTAGTAGTCTTATGGTATTGTGTGATTTCCTTCTCTTCATTATTCCATGAAATTATATTAATCTGTGCTCTATTATACTATCAGTTCTATTTTCAACAAACTAGGCATAAAATATTCTGGAATACATTGAAATAACATTTGAAAAACTCACCTTCATGGCTTTTACCATTTTTAGGTCGATCTTGCTGTTTGTTTTACTTTGATGTTATTTAGAAGATTGTTGATTTTTAATTTTTTGTCATGTTATTAAAGCCAATACTATAGAGAATTAAAAGGCAATTCTCTCGTAGAAAAACAAACAGCAAAATACGAAAGTATTTATAAAAGCAAATCAAAAAATACTAATATCTCAATATTTTCTGTCGCCAACTAATTTGAGCTATTTTTACCGACTATATTTTAATGCTGTTCAAAGATGTGTCTGTTACTCAAAAGTAAAACATAACATACATTTTTGGAACAGACAGTTAGAAAGTACATTCGACATAGACTTTAAATAGATATTTTCGCTTTTTTCAAAACATATCTTTCCCAATAAAAAATGAAACAACGTTTGTGCAAGAATTTTTACATCATTTGTAAGAATACCTAAAAATTTTGTCAAATCTGAAATGGTTGCATTACTAAAAATAAGTTTTTCACTACAGCCATACAAGCACTTTAATCATCATTTAAAAGTTTCGACCTACTTTCGAGAGACTATACAAGGACCCTAGTGACTCATATTTATTTTCTGTTGTTAAAGACAAAAAAAAGGATCATGCGCGTTGTTTCGATCTGTAGCTAAAAGGCTGAAACAAAATCCTAATGGAGAAGTAGGTCAAATCAAAATTAAAAAACTTAGTCGAATGTATCGTTTTCCAGACTATTAGACAAGTTAAAACATATAACAATCCTGCAATCACCATGAAAATCATTTGAATTCACATTTTTATCGTAAATAGAACTCAATGAACTCTGATTGCAAGCACTAACTCGATCGACATTAGCTGATATATAATCAAGTGTAAATCGAGCACTATCGTCAGCATTTTAAGACAACCTAGAGACAATTTTTTAAATAAAAAATAAGACTTTTTTTGAAATAGTTCTCTAAACGTAAAGACCTACATATGGTCTAAGGATTCAACTGGTCGGCAAGTAGTGAACTGCATAGGATTCTGAAACCCGACTCCGACTCCATTAGAGTCGGAGTTGGAATCGGAGTCGGGTTTTAGAAACAACTAGATGGCATTCGAGCTTCACTCGACTGCGAAATGCGGTGCGAAGCACCAAATTTCGATTAACGAAAAAACAAGAAATCCTAAAATCGCGGAAACGAATTTCGAAAACTAGACATTGTCGTATTCATTACTAAGAGAACTCTATCAATGCATATTAACATGTTTTAGAAGATCATTATTATTTGATACTTTAGATATTTCTGTGATTCATTATCTAACAACAGCTGTATTTACAGCTGCCATAAATAAAATCAGTTGTTCGAAAAGAGTGGCGCCTAACTTTTCATTATGTTTTCGTTTTAATTATCGCAAACTTTGAAAAAAACTTAAATCCTTTAAAAATCGTCATTTTGTTACGCTTCCTGTGACAAAGCAAAACTTTCTATTGAAAATCAGAAAACCCATGATCATAGTTCGATCTTCATATTTTAATTTCGCGTTTCAACGAATATTTTGCGACTTTCCGTTCAAGAGATAATCGGTCCGCAAAATGACAATTTTGATGTGGACGTCGAGAAAGTAAGAAATAAAAAAAAAAAAAAAAAACTCGCGAAGGACTCCAGAAATGCTGTGCTTCGCACCGCATTAAAAAGTCCGATTCTGATAATCATGAATTATGTGTTAAAATTTGTTACTCATAATTTCACTTTATTATTTCGAAAAAAACCATGAAGAAATGTGTCATATGACAAAATAAACTATATTTTATTTCTTATTGAGTCGCCCAGTTTTTCTCTCTTTCCAGAATATCAAACCTTGGTATGAATTCTATGTTGATAAAATACAAAATACAGTTTTGGAGTTTTTTCAGAGTTGAAGTCGGGTTCCGAAAAAATTTCGTCTCGGAGCTTGAGTTGGAATCGGAGTCGCAAAAAAAATTTTTTTTTAGAAGTCTGCGTCGGGTTTCGGAATGAAAAAATGCGATTCTGCTGTTTACTATTGGCAAGCTATATTGCCAGCAATTCATACCTTAGCTTTATTCTCGATTCTATACAGAGCTACAATTTGAAAATTTCAGCATTGATTCATATGGACTTTGTAGTAAAGTTTTTCAAATAAGTCGATATAAGTTAACTTCACACATCTGAGGTATTTTATTGAAAACTAGACGTCTGAGCCTGGCAATAGTCTTTGATATTGAACCTTTGAATGAAAAATAAAGCAAAATTGCGAGCTTTAAAACGATTGAGAGGTGATAATACTATGTCAACGAATGTTCAATTTATATCTTGTTTCTAAATTAGTTCATGCTTGTAATCAGAGTTCATTGAGTTCTATTTATTAATACAGGACAGTGATATAATATTTAAAGGAAATTGCCAAAAAAATTGTGAATGGGTTTCTACAATAATATCCTCATAGCTTTTATTCTCGGTTTCAAACTTGCATTCAACCGTACATCTTTATAAAGTTTTATGTGAATTATTAATTAATAAAATAAATTTAGACATTATTGTCGAGAAGAATATTTATGTGTACAAATGATAAAGATTCATCTATTATCAAAATTTTCACCTGAAATTATATCTTATTGTATGAATCAATTACCAATTCATTATTTTTCATTAACTGTGCATGAAGCAAATCTTTTTCAATATATAAATAAATTTCATTCAAATGGATTTTTATCAAATAAAAAACAATTAAATTATTCTCAATCAGATTCAGCATATATAACACCATATTTACCATTTGTTGAATTTTATCAATTTGTTTCTTCATATTCACAATCTATTAAAAATAACGGATTACCAGTGACACCAAAATCTAATAAATCAAATACAGGTAATTAAATTCTTTTTTATAGTAAAAATATCAAATCTAAATAGTGATTTATATAGTTAATAAAATGCTCTATGAGAGATAGCATACACTATATTTTCATATATGGATTAAAAGAGAAAAAACCCTAAAAAACAAAAATTGGTATTTTTCAGCTCTGGGAAGTGATTGTCAGAGTCATTTTTGAATGGTACCATCTTGAAGAGCGTACAATTCTGAACAAAATGCATGATCGTTGAATTTTCTATGACTTTCTTCTATAAAGTTGCAAACATCACAAAAAGCGAAAAATTGCACTTTTTAGCGATTTGTTTGCAAAATTTCATATTTTTTTTCACTCTCTATGATGCTCATAACTTTGCAGAATAAGGTCATAGATAGTTCCGTGACCGTTTATTTTGTCCAGAATTTTACACTCTTTAATGATGGTACTATTCAAATATGGCTCTGACAATTGTTTCCAACATTTGAAAAATGCCAAGTCATATTTTCTACGACTTTTTCTCTTTTAATCCATATATGAAAAAATATGACGTATGCTCTCTTTCTCTCTCTTTATCCACTTACTGTATACCTCATAGCAAGAAAATATTAATCATAGATTTACTAATATACAATTAGAAGAAAAAAGATATTTACATTTTCCTAGATCGAGAAAAACAAAATATGAATAATAATTGTTCATCAAACAAAATAATTTCATCGTCTCCTAATATAACATCATCAAGTAATTCATATTGTCAATCAATACTCTTCCGTGGGAGAAAGATTGTATCATATAGTACAAGATCATCAATAGATTCAAATGAAGCAATTACATGTCTTTCAATTAAAGATATTATTTCTACATATTTTCCTTGGGCTACACCCGAAAAGTTTGTTCAATTATGTCGAATTAAACAAATTGTACGATATAAACCAGATATACCAACTAATTCAAATTTTTCACTGAGATTAATTAATGCTCGTCAATTAGATCAAGATTGGGATTTTTTTATTGAACAACTTTTACCAAAAATTCCATCTCATCAATCTCTCCTCACTGAAGATAGTAAGTATTCTTCTTTTTGAAATCTTCATATATAAACAAAATAATCTCTCATAGTTAATGATAAATCCTCTGACAAAAGTTCACTTCCATCAATAGATGATAAAAATGATAATTCATCAATACCTTCATCAGATATAATTGAAAAATCTGTTCAAAATACTACAAATATTGTTTCATTATCTTCTGAGGAACATTCTATTCTTTCTCAGCATAAACAAAATTCACCCTGTCCAATGGATACAAATCAAACAATTGATGATGAACATTTTCATTGTATAATAAATTCTTTGATCAATCAACAAATAGATATAGTAATAGAAAATGAACAACAACAATTACAACAAGAAAATTTATTGGAGAATAATACTGATAAAGAACAAAATCAATTAGAAATAGATTCAACTGAAAATAAACAAGAAGAAACAGCTTTATCAACAATTGAAAACAATCCTATCAAGAAAAAACGACGTCGAACTCGATCTCATTTTACTTTCGCTAAACGACATAAACGAAATACACGAATAAATAATCAAATTCAAAAATGGATTAACAAATATTCAATTGAACCAATATCAATTTTTCTTCAGAGAGTAGATATACCAATTGATTAAATTTATGCATTCAATGATCATGTCTCACATTAATCTATCTGAAAGTCTATTTTATATATTAAATGCAGACAAATGTATCATCTTCGTTGACAATACTTTTAATAAAAATGAAAAGGAT
The DNA here is from genome assembly GCA_022393335.1 of Macrotrachela quadricornifera. Lineage (NCBI taxonomy): Eukaryota > Metazoa > Rotifera > Eurotatoria > Philodinida > Philodinidae > Macrotrachela > Macrotrachela quadricornifera. The sequence continues at coordinate 9,309 of JAJEKB010000498.1, forward strand.
ATTTTATTTTGTTTTTTCCTATCATATATACAGACAGAAGACCAAAGAATCAATTAGATATTTTATATGTCATTTTCAATACTTCTCATTAAGCTAATTTTGAAAAAGGGTAGAATTTTTCTCAAGTACATATGTAAGATGAAAAATAGATGATTAATTCTTCTCTATATAAAAACAATTGAGATTCTGATAGAAGATAAAAATTGATATATAATACAATTCATAGAATACAATCCAATAATAGTATTTTTTTTTTGTGGTGTACATATTGTAGAGATCGAAACAAATAGAAAAGTCTCAATTTGTGGATTCGGCTCAGATTGAATCTACCAACTGTCATCAATGGGCAAATTTCCAAAAAAGGAATTTTCTCTGCTATATGCACATAACATGGAAAATGCAAATTTCAAAGCAAGATAAGAAATGACTGTAACTTTCCCAATACCATTCAAAAATTATCTATTACCAAATAAAAGCAATTTCTTAGAAATTCCAGTAATTATTCATCTTGTAGGTCAAAACTTCCACATAATTTCGGTAAATACTCACTCCATGGAAAGAAATCAATTTCTTGAAACTCAATCATTTGTAACAAATTACCAAACTTCTCAATTAAACGATACAAAAATTCCATACGGTCTTAAAGCATTAACAGAAATTTTCTCAGAAATTAACAAGATATTTTAGTAATTATGGAAATACCTACAATTTCTTTGTTATTAGTACAAAGATATGATATGATAGAGATAGATTTGAAGAATCCCATCCATAAAAAGTAAAAGAAGTTTTTCTTAAGTTCAAAAATTACTAAGAGAATTCAGAAATTATAAAAACTTCTGTAATTACCAAAAATCCTTCTTCTTTTTAGGCGTAGGAGTTTTAAAATCTATATTTATCATATTATGTCTAGCTTATAATAATTAAGAAATTATGGAAAGTACCTAGTAATTTGCGAAAGGTTTTGAGGAACTACTGAGTGAATGCTTATTGTCGGTGGAAATTTTCGAGGTAACTTACTGCTGTTTTTGGTAATTATGGATGAAGTTCTTTGTGTGTATCAGGTAAATTCTGAAAATAAATCGAAATTTCATCGTGTACTATTGGTAAGTACGGAAATTTTGTTGCTGAGATGCTGGTAATTTCCGAAATTTCTTTATCGTATGATGGTAATTTCGAGAAAATTGCTGGAGATGCACATGAATATATTGAAATGGTATTAGAGAACTTTCGTTCATATTCGGAAATTTCTTTTCTTTTTTTCGTAATGTGAACATTCCTCTTATAGAAGTCAAAGTTTTCAGGAAAATCATATTATCGAATTTTCAGTTGCAAGTTCGCTAGGTTGTATACAAAATTTCAAAGCTTTTTAACGCAGTCACTAATACATTCACCATGACTCAGTTTTCTTGGAAAAATCTCCGAAATATCCATATCTCTGAAGAGTTAACTTTAAATAAATGCACTTAATGACCTTTTCATTATTTTTCACAGATTATTCATTGTTCTTTTCTTCATATCATTACATAATGAGTCACAACAAAATTTCTAGATTTTTCCTCCTTATGCATATCTTTATCATGTTACGTATAAGAGCGGTCGAAATTTCGAAATAGTTCACTCTTTGTTCGAAAAAATTGATACAAAAGAAAACGCTATTTCACTAAGTGAAGTGAGCTCTTTGAATGATGATTTTGATAAAATGCGTCTTGAATCTGCAAATTCTGCCGAAGAAATGTCTGATGACGAGGTAGACCCAAACATTTGAAATGAAATAGAATCAGAATCTGATGCAGAATTCATGGAAGATCATGGACTCGTTGAAGAAATAACTTCTGCTTGTGAAGATAATACGGTCAATCCTATCGATTGTTATCATAGACAAAATTATTGACCTTATGGTTCATGAAACTAATCGATACGCGGAGCAATACTTCCAAGCTCATGAGATCAGCAGACGATCTAACTATTGTGAATGGAAACCAACTACTGATGAAGAAATGCTCAAGTTCTTTGGGATTATTATCGAGATCAGATTGATATCAATGCTGAGACTGAACCCCTACTGGAGCAGCAGTCAGTTGTATGGATCGGAGATTATTTGGCATGCTATGCCGAGAGACAGGTTTGAATTACTCCTCAAGTTTTGGCATTTTTTGAATAACGATAACAAAGATTCGAATCAAGATAGGCTGTTCAAGTTAAAACCAATCTTGAATTTATTGAAAGCCAGGTTTTTGTTAGTATATATGCATGGCTCGATTGCGAGTATCGACGAAACTATGATATTATAGCGAAGCAGGCTTTTGTTCAAACAATATATTCCCGATAAAGCGCACAAGTACGGCGTAAAGATGTACAAGATAGTGCCTACCAATGGATACATCTAGAATTTTGTGACTGTACGGGTCAACAAGATCCCATGGCAGGTCTTGGGCATCCTCAAACAGTGGTAATGAATTTATTGGATAGTCCTGATGGTATTTTTCTTGCGAAACAATTGATAGAACATGACACGCATCTTATTGAAATACTGAGAAGTAATCGTGTTGGATCAGGAAGCAAAGTTGTTCAGAAAAAAACTTAGCTCCAGTGGAATTTACAGATTATGGAACAAAGATGGTGTGAAACTGATGAAGTGGAAAGACAAGAAGGACGTTTTGATGATATCTACAAGGTCGTCGCATTCAGCAACCGTGGTGAATATGCCATTCGAGAAGCTAAAATCGGGTTTGATACAAAAATCGGCAGACCAAATAAAGCGAAAACTTGTTGATCACAAGCTCGAAGAAAAAGAAGGATCTGCTCTTGATGTTCGATGATGCTGTGCTGGCTGCTACGATAAAATCAGAAAACAAGAATCAAGAGAAACAAGTGCAACGGTAGGAAAAAAGATAAAAACATTCTGTGTTAATTGTGCCAAATTCTTGTCTTGATTGTTTTAACGAAAAGTATTCTTCTATATAATAAATGGTTGAAGTATTCGCGAAAACAGAATATGTGAAGGACTCATTGTTGCACTTTACTGAGGAAAGAATAGCAAAAAATCGATTCTTACATCATTTCTCTCAATGGAACATATCGTGAGCCACTGGTGCACAGTAGAGAGCTTTCGGATAAGCAGGCGGACATACGGTTTTTTTGCGTAGGAATGGCTTTCGTTTCACTAGAAATAATAATATACCATTCAGAAAATCGTTTTTTTTAGAAAATAAAATATTTTTTAAGAAAAAAAAGCTGGGGAGCTCCCACCCTTTCTTTTCAAAAATTTTTTTTGTGAAAAATATTGTTGAGCTACATATCATTCAATATAGTTTGATGCGCTGATTCCGAATATCACCTTAGTTTTCCTTCAAAACATCACATGGGCGCATAAAACTGGATTTACAGCCAGATACCTCGAATTTTTGGGCACCATCTAAGACAGCCTAGGAAAGGTTTCATGAGTTGGCGCTACTACCATAGTTAGGATATATATCCAGGAGTATGTGGTAAAAATACGCGCCTGATCAGACGTTACATCTTTGTAGAGTTTACAATATACAGAACGGTATGTTTTCAAATAGATTTTGGGGCTTGAAATCTTTTGTTTTCTACTCTATTATAAATTCAATTTGGATCAGTTTTTTTTAAACATAAGGTCCACCTATGAGAAAGGTTTTATGATATTGTTTGCTTGTGCAATATTGTTTCATATTGCTGAGTGGATTGATTTTCTTTATTTATGGTGACTTCTGGGCCCAAGCCTTGGTAGGCTCTTTTCTTGGGCTCTATAAAATTTTGAGAATCGCTATTTTAGGAAATGATAGATCATATATGTATATATCTACACAAACGGCTAGATTCTGGAAAAGAATATTTTCGTTTATGTCCGCCTGACTCCCCACTATGTAATGGCTCACATCGTGACGAATGTGTTAATGTAGCGAACATCGTAGGATTGATCAACCTAATACCTTCGACTATCTAACGCAATTTTGAAGGTAGCATAAAAGTTTAGCTATGGTAACAGAGTTATGAACAGATATTTCCCTAATCTCGAAACATATTCGAAATATTAGTGAAGGTATCCTATGTTTAGCCATGAACTTACTTTGAAAAACTATCGAGAAAACTAATAGATCTAAATACAATAGCTGTTTACTAAAAAATTAATGTGTTTATAGTTGACAAAAAATTCATATGCAATTTTATCGTGATGATATGATTTAACATTATGTATTAGAAATAGAATCGATAAAGCGACAATGAAAGGCTCTATGATATGATACAATGGGTTTATCTAAAATACGAAGAAAGAGCATAAAATGTTCGCAGTGATAGAATCTGTCACTTTATGCTCAACTTTTGGAGAAAAAAAGTTGGAGAATTTATTTTAACTTTGTGCATTACGTCATATTCTTTGTACATAGAATAATAGACAAACTATATCACTCAGAGCCGTAAAGCATATAAAAGTATATTGGATGAATTGGATCTCTTCTCAATATTATACTTTCTAATAAATCTGAAACAATAACTTAAATATTTTTGAATAATTAATTTAAGCACAAGTGTGGACAAAAATGGGACAAGAAAGAAAAGGAACAAACATATGCGATCCATAGTTTATTCTATACTTGTATAATATTTTGTAATTAGAAATAAAATGAACAAAGATCATTTTGATACGTGTAAAACGCTATCTGAATCGAAAGTCACTGTAATTATATAGAAAAGAAAATATATAAGATTTATTTGAAGAGTATATAGTTAAAAATTTTATTAATTGTATTAGTTGAGATTGTTTTCGAGTTTTTAAGTAAAGGCTTCCTGAAGAATGTCTCTGACCGAATGTCGTCTGAACGTTTTTCGAGGAAATGGTCTCTCTGGCAGAACATCAGTGTTTGATGCAGCTGCTTGATCATCTGACGGAGTCACTTGTTCGTTTGATGGAGTTACTTGGTCGTTTGATGGAGCCACCTCATTGATTACTGTAGCTATCTGGTTGTTTGCGGGAGCTATTTTATTGATTGCTAAAGCTATTTGGTTCTTTGCAGGAGTAGCTCGTCTGCGCCAACTTTCTCCATGTCCATATATATCCATTCCAGTTACTTGATCTTCTGGTGGTAGACGAATGCCAATTGTAAAATGCATTGGAAGAAGGATACCAGCCGTACATGCAGCTGCAAAACCGATTGTCTATAATATTGATCAATAGAGTGAAAACAAGACTCAAAATCATTTGCCTTTACCGTTAGAATACCGGCTAATTGTCGCCAGATTTGAATAGGATTTCCATAAAAAGCTCCATCAAATCCTGCCGAATTGATTTCTGCTTGAGCAAAAAGACCCGTGCAAAGACCTCCAATTATCGCACCCATACCATGACAGGAAAATGTGTCCAAGCTATCATCAATGAACAGAAAATGTTTCTTCAGCTGTAGCCACCAGTAGACACCTTCTGAACCAAGAATACCTATAAGCAAACAATAACCTGGTTGAACATAACCAGCTGATGGGGTTACTATTGAATAGAAAGATAATGAAATTTATTAAATAAACGAGAGAGACTTACTAACGACCAAACCAACAACAAGACCTGAACATGCACCTGAAATAGAAATGGTACCACGCACTGCATCAGTTAACACCCATGATAAGAGTGCACTAGCAGCAGCAATATTAGTATTCATCACCGCCAAAGATGCAATACCTGTGTATCATATTGACTGTAAAAAAGGTAAGTAATTTAATGGACTTACCATTAGAAGCTAGAGCTGCACCTCCATTATATCCTGTCCAACCGACCCAAAGGAAACCTGCTCCAAGTATGGTAAACGGTAGATTATGACCAGCAAAATGTTTCGTTGGATCTGAATAAGACAGATATGAAGGAACTAGATATATAAAAATAAAAAAACAACATACCATAGTCATGTCGCTTGCCGAGTATGATTGCAGCTATCAAGCCACTCACACCACTTGCAATATGTACTACAGTTCCACCAGCAAAATCCAATGATCCATAAACTCGTAGCCAACCTTAAACGATATTCTTTCCATGACAATTTATATACAAACAAATTACCGTGAACATAGAAGGTCCAGCGACATAGAGGATCATAGCATACAGTAGTCCAAAGAAAAATGAAAAGCATATAGGGCAACAACTTCATTCTACCGACAACAGCGCCACTAATCAATGCTGGAGTAACAACAGCAATTGCAGCTTGATACGCCGCAAATGTGATTAGAGGAAATGTCGCTGTGTTTATATTGTCCGCCTGTAACCCATAGAGACTCGGTGAATCCGTAGGAAAACGAAGGGCACCTAGAATAAAGTAAGAAGACAACACAGTCTCGCTTCGGTGTTCTTCTATATTTATCTACCAAATTGAAAAGAACCAAATGCCGAGTTTCCTGGTCCAAAGACAAATGAAAAGCCGAAAAGACACCATTGAGATGTGACAATTCCAATGCAGATCAGTGAAAGAAACAATTGATTGAGAATATTTTTATTATCGACGAGACCTCCATAAAAGAAGGCCAACGCCGGAGTCCTATAAAACAATTTTTATACGAAGTATAATTGAAACACTTACATTATATAGACCAATGCCGTTGATGCCAACATCTAAATAATAAAACAATTGTGACCAAAAAGATAAAGCAGGTAAATAAAGTATTCACCCAAGCAGTATCACTTGAATCCAATGAGCTATTACTACTATTCATTTATAACCTTATATTTATCGAATGAGCCAAAAAACACTTTATGTCTTGTACAATAACTACGCTCGAAACGCACACTTAATATGAAACTGTAATGTTTGATCAAACTTTTTTCATAGTTTGTTTTTTTTCTTTATTCACCCACATAGACGACTGTATGTCAGCAACCATTTATACTGATCTGTATGTTTGATTATAATTAAATCAGAGAAATTTATTAGGTTTGTGAAGCACATAATAAGCCATATTCTCTCATAAAGTATGTACATTGGACAGGTAATGTATTTTGCAGATAAAATATTTCATTCTCTATAAACAACATACTCCTCGCACTGTGTACAAAATCTTCCATTGTATATCTTTAATCACATGTTTTTCAAGTGTTTCATACTTGTTACAACCGTGTCGACTAGCACAACATATGAAAGATGACATATATACGTATAAATTCCTCTCATTAAAAAGAAAAGGTTATAAATACATTGTGTAATGACAGAAAATGAGCTTTTTACTAGTCAATTTCTTGTTATTCATATAACTAGTATTAATACAAAAATATTTTTATGCAATTACTTTAAAATTCTTTTCAATTGGTTAGTTAATCTTACAAGTTCGGTACAGGATGCAGTGACTTCTTAACTTTTCTTAAAGTAGGAATGCTCCTACAGTAAAACTCATACCATCTATAAATGACAAAAAAAAACATATTTAGGTGTTTTAAACATGTCAATTTGTTCCATGACCTATAAAATAAATTATTGTTTAATATAGAACAGCAATCCTTTTTATTTGTCGAAAAAACCTATTAATTTGTACAGTACTATTTATTGACTAGCATATTAACAAATAAAAGGATAGATTTATCATTTAGCCTTGAATAAGGAGATATCATACGGTGATAAATTGCTTTGAATCAAATAATAAGAATTTTTTTTTCTTATTTATATTTATTTAATCGTTTCTGTACGCATGTTCTTTTTTAGACAATCAAAAGGAATTTTACTTTCTTTCTTTATACAACAAATATCAGATCAGTATTTTAACACTAACTAATTAAGTTTTAATTTTGCCCAATACATTCTCCGTCAATATTAAAATTTCAATCTTGACTGGGCAAAATTAAAATTTTTTTTTTAACGAAAATGAAGAGAAGAAAGAAAAAAATGAAAGTATTAAGCAGACAGAAATTAGTGGCGTAACCAGAAAAAAATTACAGAGGGGGCAATGCCCCTTCAAGCGTTTTGCGCACTAAGCGAAAAATTTCTCATCGAAGCGGGAGTGTCGAAAGTTGATAAGATCGGGGAGAAGGGAGAAAGGAGAGTTACAAATTTGTTGCATCGGGACAAGTTTTCATTTGTGCAGTCTGAAATGTACGAAACTCTTGTTTCTAACTGATTTTCATTGAAAAGTGTTGATGTTCGAAAAAAACTTAATCTAATTGTAGAAAAGTCAGAACAACTTCTCATCAAATGAAGGCTTTTTGCAAGTCTAAGACAGAACTTCTATTTTTTCTTATAATCTTGTTTAGAGAGAAAAGTATTGTCTCAAGAAATTCACAAGTTCCTCAGAACGTTTACCGGTGAAGACCACCATACTGGCGAGTTTTATTAGGATTAAAGCTTTTCACATAGGAAAAATATCTTTACAAGCAATTTAGGAAGTTATCGCAGTTGAAGATGTACGAACTTATTGATTGTCGGACGAGAACTAATAGAAAGATGATTTTTTTCCAAATCTAAAAATCTTGGAAGTTTTGAAAACACCAAAAATATCCCTTTCGCAGAGTTAATGAAATTGCTGTCCGAATATTTATAAGAAAACTCGAGACTTTCGTGGTCTTAAATTTAATTTTTTTTGAAAAATCACTATTTTGACAGGATCAAAGTTTCTAAGTAGATTTCTCTTTTAATCCTATGAGTTCTGACATTTTTCTACCGAATTTAAGTTTGATAAAATATATTATTAAGTAGCTAGATGATATTATCAAACCTCTGGTTAAGTTAAAACAAAAAACTATGTGATTGTATATTTATTCATTTCAATGTTGATATACATAGTTTTGATAATACAAAGAAAAATAATTTTTTATACATAAACAAACACCACAATAAGTACACATCACATCCATTCTTTTTTCTCTTTGTTTCGTACCACAATAAGCACATCTACGACGAGTTGAAATAACTTCTGGCATATGAGCTAACAGTTGTGGTGTTTTAGAATTTTCGTATAACTAATGTTCTTTTCGAAGCGCATCTTCTTCTGATTACTCATTGCCAAAAGGTCTTCCTAGCCTTTTTCTACTACAATAATTATCTATCAGTGCAGTGCTAATAGATGATATATATTCAATAATACTAATATTACTATTAGAAAGATGTCTATAATAGATAAATGAATTTACCAATGACATAGCAAGGAAATGAAAAAATATTCTTGTAAACTTGAAAAAGGGATCTATTGATCGATCTATATTGTTTCTTAATGCATGCTTATCGAAATAATTGAAAAAAGTACAGAAACTTGAGTTGTCAACTTTCCATTCTTCCCAGTCATCCATTGAATTTTGATTTTGTTCTTCGATTAATGAATCAATATCTTCAGAACTGTTACTTTCAAATTCATGAGAACTAATTGTACTTTCATTTTCATCAGATAAGATTTCGTCAGAATTTCAATCCATTATCTTTTAGAAAATAGTTAGGTTTCATCACGGCACAATGAGTCAAAACACGAATTTTTCAGAAATTTAGATTTTTCAAGAAAACTTTCTGAAATCAAATGAACATACTTCAGTACACTTTTCGATATTGTTTATTCATACGGATGTCTGTACAATTTTGCACAAATATGTCTTAACTACGAACATTTGTTCAAAAGATTCTTTCTAGATCTTAAAAACCACAAACATATTTGAAATTTTTTGAAAATTAGAAATTTTTACTAGGTGGGACATATATGTCCTACCAGGACTCAAAGGGTTAATGAGACGAACTCTCAGAATCGCTTCTGGGAATCTATAGTTTCAATATTTTTTCCACCGAAGGCGGCTACGCTCGCAACAATTATTTAGAAAAAGTTGTTATCTCCCGTGCGCGTAAAATTAAATGTTCTCTAAGGTCATAAACATACCATTTTACAGTGGATAAATAGGAAACTTCGTCTTACTTCGATGAAAATTTACAGGGGGGCAAAACCATTTACAGAGGGAGCAGTGCACCCCCGTGCACCCCCGGTGGTTACGCCACTAACAGGAATGGACAAGCGATTAAATTCCAAGATTTCATTGAAGTGAGGTAATAATCCATCGAAAAATTTTTCACGTTAAGAAAAAATGATTTGGCTTGTCCATAACTGTAAGCGATGCAAAAGTCTTTGAAAAATCGTTAGATGCTGCTAAAGCACTTAGGCGATTGGCAAACCAATTGGATTTTCTTGTTGTAAAGAGCAAAGTTTGACTGATAAATTTGTAACAAATATATTTTCTAATCATGTAGGCAAAGATAAAAAATGTTATAAAATTCTCATACTCACTGCTGCCTTCAGAAAAATATACCGGTACAAAAGTTGTAGACGAAACTTCCCTCATCCTAACAACAAAAAAAAACAATTAGGTCGAACGTAGGCAAAGTGGTTTAACAATGTTAGATATTATTCCGATTAGGTTTGTGTCGCTGGATATTCTAGTTTTTTTCATCTCTTTCGTTATAAGAAAAAAATTTTAATTTTACCTAGGCAGAATTGAAATTTTATTTTTGACTGGGTAAATTTCAAATGTGACTGAATTTCAATTTTGCCTACTACATATATAAAGAACAATGTCTGTCTGTGTGTCTATCAGTCTGTTCGTTATGCATTCAGTCCCTGTACTAGCTAGCGTCACCAAACTTTCCATGATGCCTCCCCAAGCCTAGAGGAAGGTCATGGCGGGGTCACCCACCGAGGGTGGTGGGTGTGGGTGAAGTCTCACCTAGATAGTACTGTAATAGCTAACATAAGAAAACTTTTTATGGTGCTTCTCTGAGTCCAGAGGTAGCTTTAAAGAGTGCTGTTACCATTAATAGGTGTAGGAAGGTAGCGTCTGGGTGAAATTTCATTGAAGTCCTATCGCAATGAACTTTGCGTCAATTTTCCAGATATTTAGCGAATTTGTTATGATTCTAAGATTAATCATTTTTTATCGAGGATTCTTTGGTTTAAATTTGAAAATATAATGTTTCTAATAGGTTATTTCGTTCGGGATGGGGTTCTTTTTTGTAAAACAAAAGAATGAAACACGAAATTAGTTAATATCAGTTAATTTTCCTTTTTAGTCAACTTTATTTATCTTTTTGGAATGGCTTTAGCGCATATGTGCGTCGTTCTTTCTGAACATTACAACCATATTAGTTAGAACAACAGACAAATGGTATGTATTCACAGATGTGAATCATTTGGGACGAGTGATCGCTTTAATGGCCACCCGTCCCGAATGGGCTATAAGAGAAAATGTGTACGAGTATTTCCTTGATGCACAACTACGATTTATCCATTTATTTTCTATGACTCACCCTCAACAACGTATTTGTTCTTTTTCTTGACTCAAAACGATGACGTATCTATACATATAAAGAAGAATGTTTGTCTGTTCACTATGCATTCAGCCTTTGTGATAGCTAGCGTCACAACACTTTTCACACTACTTCCTTAGCTCCTTAGGAAAGTCGACGTGGGGTTGGAACCATCAAACGGGATGTGCGAAATGGGTTGGATGAAATTTCATCCCGATCAATACAGATCGAGATTCTGATGAGTCTGTTCGCTATGTATTTAGTCATCGTGAGAGATAGCATCACGGAAATATTCGCATCAGTTCCTTGAGTGTGCTAAGGAAAGTCGGCAGAGTCATTGAAGATAAGAAAGGGAAGGGGGCGTGCGTGAAACTTCATCCAAGTCGTAAAAGACCGTGATTTTACTCATTTTCTAATCAAATGACGCAGTTTAATGCAAATTTGAGAGTGATTGTGTCTAGAGTGGATACAAGTGAGGATGTCAGTTTGAGTCCGATAAAAAGAGTCCAATGGCGAACACCTAACGCATAGCAGGAACAAACCTGTTAAATATGCCTGATGCATGTCGGTAAAAGTTCTGTCCAAGAGGTTCCAAGTGTGGCGCAAAAATCTCTGTTGTAGATAGCTCATCCACAGCGGGGAACAGTCCTGTAGAAGGCGTGTTATGTACAACAGAAAAAGTCGGTTGGAAGATGAAAAAATTTAACCATATTCTCTTGTCATCGGGTACTTCCGCTAGTATCTAATAAATTAGAATGTAATTGGAACAATTACGATCGTATTCCTTCGTATTTTTCAGTTTAATATGAATGGAAAAAACTAGATATACAATAGTAAATATATCTTAGAAATTAAGCTGCATGCACAATTTTTTGAATAATTTGATAGCTAAAATCCTAGATATATATCGAAAAAATCAAGTGATGATCAAAATAAGCACTGCTTTCTTCTTTTTGAGGAAGTCTGCAATAATATCAAGCTAGAAACAAGTAACGCTCGTCAAGGGTGACTTGATTAACTCTTGACTGAATCCATTCTATCTATTTCGAGAATCATTGATAGATAAATGGTCGACAAATATGACGCTATAGCCAGCTCAGCTTAAACGAATCGCCCACAATTTTCTCATCTTAGATAACATTTTTTGACTTTTATGATGCATTGATAGAGTACTGACATAAGCCGCCTGGACTATAATTCAACCAGAGTTCATAACGAAAAATTGAGACAGAATGTAACATTCCTATTGATTTTAGCTAAGTTACTTTAGCCTGTCCTTGTACTCTAAGCAAACATACACAGAGTTATGTTGTTCATATGACTCTCCCTCTCAGTCAAGAGAACAGGAACAAAACATTTTGCCCCAAATTTTCATTGGGATGTTCCGTAGTATTTGTTTGTTATGATCTCTTGATATAAGAAAAAACGCATGTTCGGAATTAAGTGAATAAGAATTCGGAATGACAACAAGCAAATAACATCATATTAGGATTCAGAAGTCCTTTAACGAATAGGTCCTTGTTACGTCAAATGTATAATTAAGGATTATTTTGCTTCAAGAATCGAATCATTCGCCATTTTCTCAAAGTGTTTCAACTCTTACTTATTGTACAAACGATGAAGCTTTTAAATCAACGTCTAGTCGTTTGCATATTTAACGTTACTATATCGACTGTTATTAATTCAGCTTTGAAGTTAATAGATGCATCTCCTTTAAATTCTTCTCAATAAGCTACTGAGTCACAGAACAAAGTGAAATATGTCAGATGTTGTACGCTATTGCGGTTTAATAAACTATTACGATCGTTATATGAGAAATTAATTGTACTTCTTTTTGAAAAATGAACTCGAATTATAATGATATTCTCTAGTTAAAGCGTGCGCAGTATTCAAATTGTAGTAGATCAAAACACAGGTGACAAAAAAAAAATAAAAGTATATCCAAAAAAAAGTGTTCATTCACAGAAATTTCATTGTATAAATCTAGTTATATGTTAAACGACAATATCAATTGAAATGTTATGAAAAAAAACTCGCGTGAAGTGAGTATGAGGTTTGCTTTAATGTTTGAGAAGGTTTCGTAATGAAATTTTACTTATTGTTTATACGTTAGTGAGTGTAATGACTTCTGAAGCATTAAGTTCTCATGCATAAACGTAAAATTCGTCTATAAATCCACGATATTGTCCCATCTGTATTGCGCCTGAATTGCAAACACCTGTTCCAAGCAAAGAACTTCCCAGTGTTATTGTCATAGGAACATCAGCAGACATAAAAGCATATCCCCCTACGAAACTACTAAGAGTTCCGTTAACATATAATCGTTCGCCATTAGTTGGTGAATAGGTTGCGACAATGTGTGTCCATGTATTGATTGAAAGTTATGGTCCGGTTAGTGATACATTACTATTATTCCAACTATTAATGGCAATTTGCCCAGATGAAGTGAGTCCGATCATCCCCAAACACCAAGCATTTGTTTGTGCTCCATCAGTTCGACTGCTTCCGTGCAGTATAGTTCCTCCAGAAATATTTGTTGGTTTAATCCAAATTGCAAAGGAATATGGCCAACTACTAGTACCAAAACGTCGTAAACCTGTGATTTGAATGTAAGATGATGAACCCGAAAGAATAAGAGCACTATTCAATCGACCTGATGATGTGTACGAATAGTTTGCTCCTGTTCCATTAATTAATAATGGGCCAGAATCAAGAAGTGTACTACTATCAAAGGAAAGACGAGCAACTAAAGTGGCATCACTCAAAATTTCCGTTGCATTTTTTGCTCGATTAATGTAAAATAAGGAATCAAGACAACCGTCAAATTTATTGTTTGGTGAATAGACAGCAGTTGCACCAATAGTTAACGCACTAAAATATTTTAAGTTTTTTATTAGCAAACAAATTAAGAAAAACAATTCGAAGAAAATCAAATGTGAAATATTCTTATTACAGAATATTAAATTATTTACCGTAGTAGTTAAATAAGAAAGACTCTCCTTTGAATAAAAATCTTTATTAAAATAAAGTGATCACCAACCCTGATGCGCCTAGATATGATCCAGCACTACTACGCGATACATCCAAATAACCGTCGATATAGATATATTGTGTACGTATAGAATAGTCATAGACAAATGCCTATAGAATGTCACAATCATTTTCTTTAGTATAAATTCGAGAACGACATACCACATGGTACCAACGACCTTCGGTTAATACCTAAATGAAAGCAAAAAATATTGAAGTGATTAATCTCATAAATTTTTTGTATTATTAGTATGTTCACATAATTTACTTGCCTGATTTCCTGCAGCATCATCACTATAAAAACCTAAACGAACGCGTTTAAGTCGAATAACCATGTGAAGTGTACGATCTCCTGTAATATTTTCAGACTGTCCGAGAATGCCATTATCGGTACATGATGCATTATTACAGAGTGTTTGCGGATATATCCACATTTCAAATGTGAATGATGTATTGATTAAGTTGAGAAATGGTGGACTAGTAATCGTTGCTGATTGACTTAATGATCTATTCAACCACAGACATGAACCGGCTCCATTGTATCCCGGTGAAACATAGCTTGATCCGTTGCTAATTCCATTAAAATTATTATAGAAATCTTGTAAATTGCCGTCAAAACCAAGAAAAAATTGAACAGCTAAAAGAGATTGAAGAGAACAATCGCTTATCTGATTATTATGTATCATTCAGACCTCTTTGACAAACACTACCAGTCCATGAACTTGTACTGAAAAAGCATTGATAAATGAACAATTAAAAGAATAAATAGACCGAAATTTTTTACCAATTACAGACGTTTACTGCTACACATATTCCATTATTTTGACATGGATTGCTACAATTGGGCAAATTACAAGTTGAACCATACCTATTTAAAATATATCTCATTCAGTGAATAAAATATTCTTAAGATATACCATCCGGTGTAACATGTACAAGTGTTTGAATTAGTGCAATTGCCATTAACACATGATGGACTGCATACATCTATTCATTAAAACAATTATTCTCTCTTTCAGAATTTGCATCTTAGCTAGATGTCTAGGGTAAAGTACTAACAACTAAAACTTCCTTCCGTAGGTAATTTTAGTAGAAACACTTTATACTATCAGATACACATATACGTCTACGAACTTCTTTATCAATATTGCCTCAATCTCTAAGAATCTAACTTTTACACTAGCGGTGGCATACTTGATATTTTGAAAGAATAACAAAAAGTTAGAAAACCTATAAGAAATGAATTATCAAGTAATTTTGAGCAGAAAACAGTAAATGTCAACAATATTGTTTTACTTAAAACATCTTTACTAAATCTACCATCGAGGAAAGATATATGTTCTGACTAGAGTATCTTACCAAAGTCGTCTCAATCGTTAATTGTTTTGTAGTTCACATCAAAATCATTTGATTTAATTTTAAAAACTCATAAAATTTGAAGTAAAGTATGAGAGGCACATTTCGAAGTCTTTCTTTTATAAAATTGTAATCAAATCTAATTCAAAATCTAAGCTTCAATCTTGCTGATCGATCAATAATATGATTGATGCTGCCTTCTTGAAATATACGAAGTTGTACATAGTTTTTTTTTATTAAATTAATGTTTTCTTCGTGGAAAATATTTATTGCTATTTGTAAGAGTGACTTTTAACATAGCACAGTGAATATTTTGTCAGATGACGCTATTCCCTTCTCTATTATTGTATACTATTTTAAGCGATGATTATCGAATGATTAAGAGGGTAATAACTGTTTTTGTAGTGCAACTCTCAGTCTTGTTTACTTTCTAAGTGGGCTCATCTCTGTAGACGTTAAAAATAATTTAGTCAAATCGATGCAGTTTTCCAAATGTCTTCAAGAGAAATACTGCGCTGATGCGGCAATTTCTTTAAAAATGTTTCGTAGGTAACCCACGATGGTAATGTCCGAACAATACTCACTGACTTTATCTTTCTTACTTATCCTGATCAAAATTTCAAAACATCTATCGATGCATCCTTTGTTTTTCTTGTTATAAGCAAATAATGCAATTTTAAAAGTTTCTCAAATCTTTATGAACTTTTGACAATAGTCATTTTTTTTCTCGATCAGACTTAGGCATCTCTGGTATTACTGTATACATTTGGTTGATTAATGTTATACGCACATCCTGTCGTTGTTGTCGCTACAGTTGTGTCTGCAATTATATCGAGTATTTATGCTTTTCCGTAAATCTATTTACTTGAAGTTGCTACAGTATCAATATTTAATCAATATCTATAAGAAATAGAATATATATAAATAATCTTACTCGAAGCTGAAGTAATATTGGTCGTATCTAGAGAAGAAGAAAATAGATTTAATTTACTAAGAAAAATACTTACTAATTAAAGACGTTGTCACTATTGCTGTGTTACAATAATGAAAAGATTATAATGTAAATCAATTAATTTTTACCTGATGTGGATATCATTTTTTTGTTAAGTAAGAATATATATATTTAAAAAAGTTACTAAAGAAGAAATTTACCTGTTGTCGTTGTTGTGTCTTCGATAGAAAAAAAAAGAGAAATCAAGAAAGAGAAATTTCTAATGTTCTTATTACTTAAATTGGTTGATGTTGTATTTGAATTCGTTGGCATTACTTTGAAAAAAAGCACATCTTATATTGATCAAATTTAACTTTTTCAGTAAAGAATTTGTTTTTCTTGCTCACATAGATGAAAGTTTTATAGAATATGAAATAAATGCAGTTTTTAGTAAAATTTCATTAACATTTTACGATTTTAGCTAAATGTGTAACAGCGTGTAGTTTTTCTAATAGGTTTTATTTATGTTTCAATTTGATCTCTTAAAAATGGAAAATCTATCATGTGGTTTCTTCAGAAAAAAAATTAGATCATCCACATATTTTCAGATGATTCAATCTGATAATCACAAAAGTATAACAGCTAGTTTCACAAATCCGATTTCAGAAAAGAAGTTCAAACATTTCGAAAGGATCTCACGAAAAGATTTGGTAATCAATTTTATGATTGTATGTAATCCGTTTAATTATTCTGAAAAAGAGAAAATCACAGAATTTCTCTATGAAATCACTCTTGAAGTTTCTGATGTGGGATAAAATGCTGAACTATAGAAAGATATATGATCTTGCTTCCTTTCCGGAACACAAATATAGAAATCATGTATAAGTTCGTTACAAATAGTTCTAAGTATTATTTTCAATTAGTGTCTAAAATGTTGCTGAAAGAATTATTTCGTAGGTTCTTCATCAATCACTAGAATTGAACTTTTCGAACTGACAAACCACTTGCATGTTATCTGTTCGATTATATGATTCCATTCGAGATACTATCGCATGTTTAAAAACGTGTACAGAGGCGTTATGGGAAATGTAATCACTACATTGACAACTGAAGTCTGTTTTTTTTCAGTCTAATTACTGAGAATAGTACACACAATTAATAGGCATGCATCAAAACTAATAGTTTCTTTGACCATAATCAGAGTCCTGAAGTACTATATACTGGAAGTAGTCATGGATCCTTTACTACTATATTAGGGAGATATCTTTATGCCTTCTATTTGTATACTAGGGGACATTCAGTATACAGTAGTTTGAGGGTCTATGTGTGTCTCAATATATAGTATTTGAAGACCTATGGGAACCTCTTCTATAGGGGTAGTTCCATGAGAAATCAAACATAAAATACACAAAGCTTCCAGAATATTTTCTTTTTACTAGATTTTGTAGAGCTTTTCTCGCTGATCACTTTGACATAAAAGAGTTGCGAAATTCATTAAGAAATGACGAAGCTATAGCTAAATAAAAAAACATAGTAAAGTGATCTAAAATGCTATTTTTTCTGATAAAATAACAGAAAAAGTTAGGCGTCTGATATCCAAGTCATTATATTCCCGTCAGATATGACATAGTAGCTTTTATAGAGTAAAACTTTCTCTGCAGAACCCAATAGGTGATTTCTCAAAAAGGTTAAAAAAATATGCTATAAATTCCAATACAATATTTCATTAAGATTTATTCCATATATTTACATCGTCTTTAAGAAATCATCTATAGAGTTTTGTTGAGAAAATTTTGCTCTATAAAATCTACTATGTCATACCTGACGGGAATATAACTACTTGGAAATCAGGCACCTAACTTTTTCGGACATTTTATCAGAAAAAATAGCATTTTAGACTACCTCACCATGTTTTTTTTATTTTGGTTATAGCTTATCATCTCTTAATAATGTTCACAACTTTTTTTTATCAAAGTGATCAACGAAAAAAGCTCTACAAAGTTTAGTAAAAAAGAAAATTTTCTGGTTACTTTGTATATTTGTACTTCATTACCCATGAAACTACTAACACAGAATTTGAGGACTGTGATTATAGTTAAAAGAACTATTGGTTTTGGTTTTGATGCATGCCTACACACAATCCTTGCAAAAAATAACTAAACTAAGAACTTTTTCACTAATTAATTGTAATGATGTGCTATTTGAGTCAGTTTAGGGATATTTGAATCGACAAAATCCAAGTTGGGTGCTGAAAACAATTGAAGCTAATCCGTAGTCATTCATAATCATCCGATACCGATAACTTTAAACCGGTGCAGATTCAAGTTAAAGCTTTCTTAAATTATTATTGTACGGGCTGAATATATTAGTTGTCAATTGCCCTCTTTCATGATTGCCAAATAGTAGAAAGATGACCGTTGATAAGCGCTTGATCAATCATAATAACATCCTGTTGCGACCACAGCGTAGAACATACTTTCGTATATCAGTTCATCAGAAAATAGAATGGGGTTTGTCTACTGCGCTAAACACAAAACATAATGCTCTTCCCACGACAGTGGAATCTATTGAGATTCTCATGTATATGACCATATTAACATTATATCTTATCTTTATGAAAGTAAATCTACAGCTTGCTCAATCTCAATACAAAGAGATTTGAATTGGAATTTTATTCATAAGGAGAACATATACACTGCTGGCCAAGAGTATCCTCCATCCCCTTGAATCTCAATCACAATATGAGTTATAAATTTGAAAACTAGTGTGTACATAAATCTCGATGAATGCTGATTAGCAGAGCTAGTTTACTGTAACTATCAATATATAACAAAGCCGGCCTATTCCATTATGTGCTTCATAAATTAGTGAAAGTTTAACATACTGACTTCAAACTTATAGGAAAGATTGTCCTACAGATCATCAGTATTCTCTGAAATGTTTAACCTTATATCTTTTACTAAAAAGAATTGACACTATGTTCAAGTATTAGATGTTGTCATAGGTCTCGTTATTCGAATAATCAAGTAATTGACGTCATCTTTTTGGTAAATAGTTAACATATCAAGCAGCACAGTTCTAACACAAAAAAGTTACAAAAATCAGTGAATATCATGGAAAACAAGACATAAACTCTTATAATCGAAGTTTTTCTTTATTCTGACAAAGCTGAAGGAGATAGGGACTGAGAATATGAATTCCCTATACGTTACACAAACACATAACGATTTTCGAACTTGAGCATAGTGGCAATCTGTCTAGTAAAACATATAAGACTAAACATTTCGGAGAATACTAAGGATCTGCAGAACAACCTTTCTTGTAAGTTTGAAATTGATGTGTCAAACTTTTACCGATTTATGAAGTATACGATGGAGACAGATCTCATACATTATAACTTTCTTATACTTCATGCAGTTAGGTTGTGGATGGTATCGCTGACTAGCATTTATCGAAAACAGTGTACACACTAGTTTTCAGATCTACATCTCATATTGTGACTGAAATCCAGGGGCTATATACTTTTGACCAGTAATGTATAAGTCAGAAAAAATCTTGAATGATTTGTGCGTAAGTTACTTTTTCGCCGAGACATCGTCAATTTAAGACAATAGCTCTTATACAAAACCACATTTTGAGACATTTTTTCTAACGAGATGAATCGGAGACAAGTGCAAAACGAGGTCACTTGCTGGTTGATTCGTGGATCTTTGTATATTTCAATTAGGTTCTTATATATATATATACTTAAGTGTACTGAATGCTTTCCCCAAATTTTTTTTAGAGAACATCACTGGTCTGTCACTCTTAATGTCAAATTGTAACCAAGTTCCAGACGGCTCGATAAATAATTAATCCAAAAGTCTGTGAAAATTTGCAGAGAGATCCAGTGCACCAAGTAAATTTATATTCAGATTAAAGAGAGAAAAGAAGAGAAATGTTAATTTTCATTTTTTTTGTAACGAAAACAGAAAATCAAACACTTTAGAACATTTAATAGTGCTAGGAGTGAATCTTACCATTTGAACTGAGATTAACACCAAGTAGTGTAGCTAGAGCAGCGCAAACACTAACTACCATCAAGGGAACTATACCAAATTTAAAAATTGGTGAAGTATAAAATGTACCACTTGTGATCCTATACAGTAAATAGTCAATATGAAAACAATTCTAAAAGTTTTTTTCTTTGTTTACGGCTGGACCGATGGGACATTTTGAATAGTAGAAAGATCAGCTTCGACCTTCATAGGTGTTTCTGGTTGTGCCGATTCAAGAGGTTCACCCTTTCGTTTTAAATGAAAAAAATGTTTGAAACGTCGATGAAAGTTAAATTAATCTTACCGATTTTGTCTTGTGCGTAAGGAAAGGTGTAGGTAAAAACTCTCCTGATACAGCAGCGCTGCTTGTTGGCATGATTTTTATGTAACAATTGATCTGTTGTTATGTCTCTATTAGCAGTTAAAAGCAATGAAAAAATAATGTACTGTTTCAAAAAATATTCAGTTATTTTTCTTTGAAGTGACAATTGTAAGCAATACGATGTAATTGACGATGTAATTTTCTTCTCGACAACAAGTCTTTGAATTCTTGTAGAAATAATTTACTGTATGTTTTGTCACACACCCTTTGTTTAGTTTACCAGCAAATACATTACGTTGTTCTGTTCGTCTCTCAGTTACTTCAACTCCTTACAACCTTCCCATCTTGAAAAACAGTACAATATGCCAATGCTGTTGTTATGGCTGACAAGAAAACGAGACTGAGAAGATGAAAAATTTGTAAAAACTCACAATGACATAAATTATAAAAGACGTGCGAGATGAAACACTTCTTCCGCTTTTCGAAATCATTTTTACAACAAACTTACTTCCTATATTCATCAACTAAGCTTGAGATTGGAGCAGTTTTTCAAAGTATTGTAACTAATAGATTGATTTCTTCGTTGTCTTTCATTCTTCCTTTCTCCTTCCTGGATTTATTCTGCGCATCTATATATAAATATGTTTCTCTTGGATGATGGTTAGTGATTAGATATAATGATTTGTCGTTATGTGTGCGTGTACATGTGTGTGATATTCGTTTTCGAAATAAAAAAGATAACTAGATGGCATTCGAGTTTCACTCAATTGCGAAATACGATGCGAATGTAAGATTATGATGTAAATCGTAATACTGATGAAAATAAATCTACATGAGGAATCAAAAGATGTGTTATGGGAATAATTCGTTCGTTTTTGAATTTGTTTAATCTATAGAGATAGATAGAGAGGAAGTATTCCTTGAATTGTTGCTGAAGATCGAAAATTTTGATTATTGATAATTATATTTATTTCAAAAAAATCTTTTTGAGATTTAAATAAGAACCACATCAACACTATCATCCATTGGATTATAATAGAATTATTTTAATTCACGAATATTTAGTTAACGAATTTCGAAAATGAAAACAAACAGAGACGTTTTCAAACAAAAACAAAGTCATGTATCCCATTTTTTATTGCATGAAAAACAAAAATACTTCGAAGATTTGATTTTGGTTTTGGTTTCATTTTCGTTAATTTTATCAATTTGAATTGTCATCTATTATCAGATGTTTCGGTATCCATTACCTATCGTCTTCTGTTCGCTTAGCTGTAACTCAGCTGTTGAAAGAAAACAGCGAATAACTCTCACTACTATGTTCATTTTAATTATCTCTTGTGAGAAGCTACGAGTAGATACACAGGCCATTTCAAAAGTAGTAAGAGACATGGGATGGGTACCTATGAATATGTTAATGGTGAAAAATATCAGGGTAATGGGACCATTGATCGAATCAATGGAAAAGGAATTCCCACATTTTCAAATGGAAATCGATATGAAGGAGCAAGGAAAGCTGGAAAACGACATGGTTATGGCGTTTTAATTATTGGGCTAACGATAAAATGAATGGAAGTGGAAAATATATCTGGCCGACGAATATACAATATGAAGGGACATTTGGAGATAATAAAAAGTATGGGTAAGACGCATTAAGGTATACCAATGGACGTATTAAACAAGGTCTCTAGGACAATGGTCAATTTAAAGGTTGATATTTACGATATCATCTTGAAGGTATCAGTGTGAATGAAGAAGAAATATACACATCTATATCACACCTACTGACTTTTGATTGACATATACAAAGGTTACATAAGCATGTAAATAACTATCACAACTATTTTATTTATCGGAAATTATGTATGTATTCATAGAAGTCAATTAAAGTTATTATAGTTGTTGAATTTTAACTCGCATCGATACTTTTTACTGGTTCCACCCAATCATAGTTACCAACTACTTGTAAAAGCCAATTTTGAGACGGATCATATCCAATAAAATCTTGAGGAAAACCAACTTCGAATTCATACGCTTTATTGATTTCTTCGATTTCTTCTTTACTTAAACGTACTTTCAATGCTTCGATGTTATCTTGTAAATGCTCCACTTTTCGAATACCAACAATAGGAAAGATATACGGTTGTTTTGCCATAACATAAGCAAGAGCAACTTGAGTGAGAGAAACATTTTTACTCTTGCCAATTTTGTTTAAGACAGTAGTCACAGCTTGATCCGCTTCAGATGGACCTAGAAATATTTCGAGAAAATGACTTTCAGTTGAAAACTCGTCATAAAAGATATTGTTAAAATCATTTAAGAATCTTACCTTTGACTGGACCAATACTTGCTCTTCCTTTATCACCAGTCTTCTCCATGGCTTCTATTTGTTCTTTTGTTTTGAAATTACCTCTACCTAATGCTCCCCAAGGTGCAAAAGCCATTCCTTCATCTCGTATCATTGGAAAAATCTCTCTTTCTGCATCACGTTTAGCAGCATTGTATAAACCTTGATAAACCGAAAATTGACGAAGTCCATGATCTCGAGCATATTGATTTGCTTTGGCAACAACCCATGCCGGTGTGTCACTAACACCTAAGTATAAAACTTTACCTGCTTTTACTAAATGATCGAGCGATTGCATCAATTCAGCAATCGAACAAGTATAATCCCACCTAAAAGTTTATAAGGATTAGTTTTGTTCTAACATGTGAGAAAAAAAAAGAAATGATTACCAATGTATGTAGAGTAAATCGATATAATCGGTTTGAAGTTTTTTTAGAGAAGCAGCAACACTTTCATGTAAACATTTAGTTGAATTACCAGCAAAATTGACATGAATTGGTTGTTTCTTCCAATCTGATCGATATCCACTGGAAAACTTAGTTGCAATAACCATTTGACTTCGATTCTGTCGTTTAGTCATCCATTCTCCAATTATTATTTCACTCTGTTCATCTTGATAATTACTTGAAGTATCAATAAAATTTCCACCGGCATCAAAAAATGCATCAAGAATCTTGAATGAATTCTCTTTTGATTGTGTACCCATAAATTCCCAAACATCGCCAAGTGACATTGCTCCAAGACATAATGGTGATACACGAACAGCTGCAGTAGGTGCCAAAACACGGTATCGTGCCAGAGTACTAACAGGAGGTGGTGCTGGTTCCATGTTTTAAACTATGAGTATCTAAACATAAGAAATATTGTGATAACTGAATTTTATAATGATGAAGTAATCAAGTAAAAGAGTACGATTGTTTTGTGTTTATACGTTACTACAAAGCGTGGTAAGAATGTTAGGAAAAGAAACAGAAACTGTCGGTATTTATACCACAACGTATTAACACAAGTTAATAAGTATTGAATGAAAGAGAAAAAGAACGGCCTTGTTATACCTCTAAAAACACTTTAATGCTGTACTTTTTTTTTTGCATTACCGTGTGATGACGATGCATAATTTACTACACCATGTTTCGTGTTTCGCTACGAATACTGCGTCATTATGAAAAATTTTTTTGTTGATAAAAGTGGAGAAAATATATGATCATTTCAGTAATCAACGAGGATTTTCGAGCATAATCTTTATTTTATATGCGAAAAAAATATTCAAAATTCAATCGAACAAACTATGATAGGTGTAAAAACAATACAATAATCGGTCGTTTCTATCAATTTAAGAAGCAAATTTACTCTCGTATCAATATCAGCTTCTTGACACAACACTTTCAGTTGTAAATATTTATTTAATTTTAAGAAAATATAATTGTGCTCGATGCTCGAAGAAATTGTGTTTTCAACACTTTTTTACCAATTATCATTTCCATTAAAAACACAATAAATATTTTTACGAATCGTGGCTCTATAAAACTGCTCCATTACTCCCTTTATCACAAATTGCTATTAATATGTGTGAAAAACGGAATAGAAAGAAAAAACCAACATCTTTAAAAATGAGTCTTTAAATCGAAAGCGGGCAAAAACCATTGTGATATTCTGAATCAGTACCTTCGATTATCTATTTTTAGCTGAGTTTCAGCTCAAAAGCGAGGAGACAGTTGGTGGTCTTCTCTCTTGAGATCCTTCAACACAATATTAAAGAGATAATTGAAACAAATACTTAATTGATAAACATGTGCTTATGAACTTTTCAGTTTTCAAAGCCTTCATTCCTTTG
The DNA here is from genome assembly GCA_022393335.1 of Macrotrachela quadricornifera. NCBI lineage: Eukaryota > Metazoa > Rotifera > Eurotatoria > Philodinida > Philodinidae > Macrotrachela > Macrotrachela quadricornifera. The sequence continues at coordinate 34,427 of JAJEKB010000498.1, forward strand.
ATAGAAAAAATATTGGAACATGAAAAAACGAAATAAGTAAAAAAAAATTGATTTACACGACGTAATAAAAAGAAGAGAAATGAGAGAAAAAATAAACTTCAATTATTTCAAAACTTGTTTTATTCGGCAATAAATACATAGACAGTAGATGAAATTTTGTTTTTTTATTTGAAAAATTTTACATTTAATGAAAAATACAATTACTGTTATTTTAATATTTTTTTTATAAACTTGAAAATGTTTAATAGATCTGTTGATTAACCACTCCATTCATGATAAATCATGGCGCCACCGGGAAGTGTATAAGTTTGTTCCCTGTATGATGAATTCTGTCCATTTCCAGCACTATCAAGACCTGAGTTTGCAGTTGCAGATGGAGCAAGACCAAATGGATCAGTCATCCACTGTTCACTACCAAAATTTGCAGCTAGAAAATACAAAAAAAAGGAACAATTACATTCATATCTTTCTGACAACTACATACGAGGTTTTGGAGCATGCTGTTGTGCATGATTTTGTCGATTGTTAGACGACATTTGCTTGTTGAGAATCAAACAATAAATTGTGTTAATACTTGGATTGTGCTTGTGTGTAAATATTAGAGTATTTATAGATCTCTTTCTATATTGATTGATATTGAAAGTTGACGTCAGAGAAAAAAATGATGAGCAAGTATATACATAGATATGACGTCGAGATATTTTTTACTTTTTTGTAACACGTCGGAAGAAAAAAGCCAAGGTTTGAAACGTGTTTTTCTTACGCATGTATATACATATATAATAGTTCTCTTACTTTCTTCTCTCTATCCTTGATAAAAATATAAGCATTCTTTATTCATTTTTACTTGCGTCAACGATCGCTCATGCATAAGACTAAATAGAAAAAAAAACAACTAGTGATGAGTTGAAGGATACAACCAGTGAAATGCTTATTATTTAGTTTTCTTGAGATCCTTCAAATTTTGATGTTTTGATAAATTCAGTCTGTTAAAAAGACTCAAATAAGAATTAATTGAATTAATTCTCAATAATTTATTTTGTTGTAAAGAAATAGTCGAAAGCTCGGGGAAACAAAATTGTTCTGTAACGGTAATATCGATGTCATCATTTCTAAACGATAAAATTCAGTTTGATTGTCGCACAATGATGAATTGCTCTTTGTACCATTGATCAAATCAAATCTAGCCTTTGTCTTGATTTAAGTTAGAAGAAAATTGTACTTTGGTTTTCTTGTGAGGGTAGATGTGAGTTTGACTAATGCGTCTTGAACGTAAAACATCGAGCGAACGTTTTACAGTATTATCGACATGGGATATCCTTTTATTTCAAGGTAAGCAGCAAGACCATGATGTTTTAAACATCTGATTTTAAAAAATGACTTGTTGTTTGGTATAGTAATTGTTCACGAAATTAACTTTACAAAATAGATTTAAACGAGCTGATTTTCAAATATGAAGAGGAACAAGAACAAAAATATTCAAATGATCTTGACAAAGCATTGAAGTATGTAAGTGTTGATGGTGCTACTATGTTGACTTTCGATTTTGTCATGAGTTGTCAATACTCAACCTAGGTTCTCATAAAGTTTTTATAATCTATCTTTCATTGTTCTATAGAGTGTTGACAATACTTTGCTAGTTTTGAATGAATTTGATAATAATGTTGTTTCAAATGATGAAGAACCAGATATTGAACAACCATCTTCATTGCCAGAATCAATTCAAATAGTTTGTCATTTAAAATTATTATCAACAACTCAACATTCAAAACTCCATTTACTATTAAAACAATTACAATCAAAGTTCATGGCTGTTTATGTAGATTCAAACACTGTGAAACAGAAATCTATTCTGGATTTTTTAAAAACCTATTCATTCAGGAAAAGTATATCTTTAGCCAATATTTGTTTGTCCATATCCTTTAACAACACTCCATTATACTGAAATTTTTTCAGTGGTCCAAGCAGGGTTCATATTAGACAGGTTTTATTATATATTAAAAAAGCATGCAAAATACTTTCAATTTTTTAAAAATAATCTTCAAACTAAATAAGAAGTATATTTTTTGAGATGGATACCCATTCTGAGTCACATTCAGCAACATATTTTCCTTTTCGATAAAAATGACAACCATCATTATTTACTGGTCGAAATGTAATTGCTTCACATTCACTATGCTTTTGACATTCTTCAAAACATTGTGCAATCGATTGGACTTTAACATATTGAAAATGATTAGCTAAACGAATTCCTTGATAATAATGAACATTGGTATTCTTTGCTTTTAAAGAATTAATCATTCCATTAATATCAATCCATTTATTGAATTTTAAGATAATTTCGCCTGTTAATACTTTTGGATCAGAAGTTAGTGTAAAATTGGAACTGATATCACGTCATTTTCGCAAATGTGACCAAAATTGTATTGATTAATCATAATTATAAAATAATTGACTTCTAAATTCTGGATAGAAATTATGTTGATTTCGAAGTCGGTGTGAGGATAAGACTTGAAAGTCAACAAATGTAGTCTTCAATTTGTTCCAGATATACTTGTGCTTCTATTGTATTACCAGGAATATTTTTGTGCTGCCATAATATTGAAGAAGTAGCTGTTCGGCGAGGATCAGCAATTCTTATGCTAGCAGCCACTGTACACCATCCACAATTTATTGTGCTTGTGTTTTGTGGTGCATCATTCACAACTGTAAGCTGCCATGGCTCTATTCTATTTAAAAGGAAATCTATTTCTGCATTTTTCCTTTCTATATTTGCCTGATTTCTTTCTTCAATGATTCGATTGATACGTCTGTTAATTTCATCGTAACTGTAAGTGTTGAGAAAGTGATTATTCATTTCATTGTTAAAGTCCCAACTCGATGATGGACTTTCGTCTAGATCCATAGCTTGAACTCATTTCGTGTTATCAGGAAGGACATGCTAATATTAATATTTATTTATTATTATATACTCTCCCTTCTTTTATTATATATATATATTTATATAATTAGCAAATTAATTAAATGTTAAAGTTAAAAACTTTTTATTAAAATTTTTGGTTTAATTTCTATTTTTAATTTGACATTTAAGATATATTTATTTATTGTAATTGTTAATTAAGATGGACGTAAGGATTTTTATTATGTGATAAATATATTAGTATAATGAAATAAGTAAATAAATATAGGCGAACCAAAATAAAAATAAATAAAATAAACAAATGAATAAATAAATATAAGCAAAATAAATAAATAAATGAAAAAAGGTAAAATTAAAAAATGATATAATAAATATACATATAATGAGAATATGTGACGTTTCGACAATCGAAGTAGTCTTCGTCGAACAACCGCGGTTTCAAGTACTGCTGTTGTAAACGGTTTTTAATACCGCGATGTGTTCGTTGGATAACCGCAATTTCAGATACCGTCGTTCTAAGTGATTTTCAATACCGCGGTGTGAGACACCACGACCCTAATGGTTTGAAATGCCGCAGTGTACCTCTTGGATAGTCATGGTCTGAGATATCCTGAATTATAAATCAGATAGATAGATAGACAATTAAATATCATAAGTATTAAAGAAGGACATCATTAATTAATTAGCCAAATATTCATTATATTCATTTTCTTCCTGAAAATTATATATATATTTATCTAGTGACGTTTTGTCAATGACGTTGATTCCATCACACTATTTTTTATGTAAAAATTTATAACAAAATGATATAAAACATGTATATTTTTTCAACCTATTGATAGTGGAACGAACGAAAGAATAATAAAAGCAAAATATTCGTCCAGCATCACAGTTTTGTTCGTTCCACTACCTACAAAAAAAATTTAAGATAAATCGCTACTTACCGCAGTGTTTTTAAGTGCACCGCGGTTTCTTGATGGCGCATCACGATGTACTACAGGATACCTCGGGTGCTTCTGGTTTCTTTTAACCGCGTTAATTAAAAACCGCGGTGCGCTAGTTACTAAACGCGGTTCTTAGCGGTTTTTAATAGCGTGACTTCAGACATTAGGATCCTAAGCCGTTTTTAACAAATAGGTAAATAAGTAGTTAGCTAGATAGATAATTTATAATTAGGGATATAGATAGATGGTTAGTTAAGCGAATAGATAGAGCAGCGGGTAGTTAGGTACATAGACATAAATACATCAATTAAAATAAGCACCGGTTTCTAAAAACGCGGGAATCAGACCGTTTATGAGGTTTCTCAAAGCTGCTGAATACCGCGTCAAATGAGTATCGCGGTTTTTAACGATTTTGAAGTACCACATAAACGGTCTGATTTCCTCTGACTTGAAAAACCATTTGAAACCGCGGTTTCATTTACCGTCAAATACTGCGGTTTTCTGATCAAATTTTTTCCGTGGGCAGTAGCATCGTCTTGCCGTCCTACTATCATATATTTAATATCAAAGAAAAGGAAATACAAATAAAAATTAAACTAAATAGTAAAATCAGTACATCTTTATACAACATTCGACGAAGACTACTTCAATTGTCGAAACGTCACATATTCTCATTATATGTATATTTATTATAGCATTTTATAATTTTACCTTTTTTCATTTATTTATTTATTTTGCTTATGTTTATTTATTCATTTATTTATTTTATTTATTTTTATTTTGATTCGCCTATATTTATTTACTTATTTCATTATACTAATATACCTTAGTCGACTCTCCCTCGAAGGATCCGCGGGCAGTCTCTTAAATACTTCGAAATCCTTGGGAAGTCCTCAGGAAGTCACCACACTAATTATTGGGAAATCCCTAAACTAGAAAAACTCCCCAGGGACTCTCTGGAGATTCCCCATGAAATTACTAGGGATTTCCCAGTTTTCAGAGAGTAGGGAGAAAATTAAAAATTCCCGAGGAATCCCCACATAAAGACTCCCTAGAGAGTCTTATTCTTCTGATCTAAGGCCACTAAGTGCATAAATGCTTTGAATAGATACTAATACACATATTTTTAAATACAGTCATATGATTAGCTGTAGAGACGTCCGATCGTACAGAAAGAAGAAAGAAGCTGAAATAAAAATATTAGTCGTTTTTGTTTCAAGCTAGAAAGTAAAATAAAAACACATATATTCTTAGAGACAATGTGTATACAAACTGTGAATTACTATTTCTTTACTAAAACTTTTATGGGTTGCGGACATTCTGCACTAGGTCATTCCGAACACTCGGTCATATGTGCTGAGTTTGGAATGACTTTTTGTCCTGGACAACTTTCATTACGAACACCCTGTTTTTTTCCTTATGTCCGGAGATCGTAATGAACATCTAATTCCGAACACCCTGTCGTTTTTGCCTTATATCAGGAGATCGTAATGAAGAGGTGGGGCGAAATGTCCCTTTCTCACTTTTTTTTATAGAAGTAAATTTTTGTCTAATATTTTTAGAGTTCGTGACGTTTTTCAGTGACATTATCACTGAAATTTGTCTTCGCTACAGTAAACTGGTAGATAGGTAAGTAGGTACGTATGTACGTAGATAGATAAATCCGTAGAGAGATAAATATATGGATATGTAGGTAGTTAAGTAGGTAGGTGAATAGTTAGGTAGGAAGGTAGGTAGATAGATAGCTAGTTAGATAGATGGATAGGTGAGTTGGTAGATAGATAGATAATTTACCTACCTATCTATCTATCTATCGTTGTACTTAAGTGGAAGCAAGATTTCAGTGATAATACCACTGATATATGTCATGTGTTGGTCTATAACGATTCAATCTTCACTTTTCAAACCGCTCCCTAAATAATCCCTGGGGAGTTTTATCGGGGATTCTCCGGTGATTAGAAAAGGGAGAATGGACTAGGGTATTTATTACATAATAAAAATCCTTACGTCCATCTTAATTAATAATTACAATAAATAAATATACCTTAAATATCAAATTAAAAATAAAAATTAAACCAAAAATTTTAATAAAAAGTTTTTAAGTTTAACATTTAATTAATTTGCTAATTATATAAATATACATATAATAAAAAAGAAAGAGTATATAATAACAAATAAATATAAATATCCATAGCTTGACTATTGGCACTAGAAACAGCTCTAGTAGCAACAGCAGCCCTAGAAACCACCGAGCGAACCGCTCCATTAGCAATCACTGCATTAACAAAAGTTCCATCACTCTCTTTAATACTATTACTCGCCACACCACTCGCTGATGGCAATACTTTTACTGGCGGGCCAGAACCAGCTATAATCCCTCTATTGACTCCTGCATTATAGGTCCTAGAAGCACGACGTACTGCACTAGCGGATCCGTGAGCTATACCATTGCTTGCAAAATTCGCACTACGTCCCATGCTACATGGTGCACTAACTAATCGCTTTATGAATCCAACGATGAATGCATCAGCAGTGTGACATTGAAGCAGATGGATAATAAGAATAATAAGCAGTGCATTGCTACTGAATACTTTAACTCTTTGTTTCAACATGAATATCTCTAAAAAGAAAAATGTTTAGATAAATTAACTGTCATTAATCATAAATGTCAGTTCTTCATTTTAATAGCGTTAAAACTCTAGAAGTATTTGTTAGGATGGAAAATTTTAGAAAAGAAAACATTAGTTTTTGGTTCGTGTAACTACTATCGGCAATAAAAGCTAGAAATAAAAACTATACTTGAAAATCCTATATATTTTTCTATTTATTTTAATATGACGAATATGAATTATAAAAAGGATAAGAAGAAAATAATATTCAAGCTTACATCTTTTAATAGTGTTAAAACAATTCTGATATCAATATATGTAACTGTGTGTATCTATATGTATGGCATACGAATGATATTTATACATGTCAGAGCTTGGTATGAGATGGGAAATTTCCAATTTCAAGATGCATTTATCAAAATATTTACATCTTATAGTATATTATCTATCCTTTGAGACAAACAACCACACATCTTAAACGTTTTTTTATATGGAAAAATATAAGTATCTAGTGTTTTTGCATATATGTTGTGTCTATCTATCGTGTTGAAAGAAGAGAAACAATATAATCTAATTTGCTCGCCATACATCATAACTGTTGACATACTGAAATTTTCCTAAGAGATAATGGTTTTTTTCCCATAGAATATTGGTTGTTATATGTTAGATTTTTCCCTTTATGTTAGCGCATATACTATCAGATATTTTCCAATACACATGCATATATATGTTCGTGTTTTTATTATTTTCGTGGAAATGATTTACTAATAAATCGAACTCACACAAAAAACTTACAATAACAAAGAGCTTTCATCTAATTATTATTATCATTTCTGTCTCTACTTTTGAATTGATATTAGTAAGAAGGTGAGCTTAAACATTTAACTATCATAGTCACGATTTCAATCATATCGAGTAGTAATATAAAAATCTGCATAGAGAAATTAAATTTTTAAAAAAAATGAAATTAAAAGTTGGATATTTCCACATCTATTTTTTCAAAAACTTATTTCAAAGCAACAGATAGTCAATGCTAGCTATATGGCGAGAATTAAAATCAAGTACTTACTAATACTGATTTTAACTTATTTCAAAGCCTCGGCTAATGATCAAATGTCAGCATATGACGTACATGCACGTCACAACTTTTCTCGAGTTTATTATTATAATTACTTATTAAGAAATCACAAAAAGCAAAGTTTTTATTAATTAGATTGTACAAGTCGTTTAATATGTAATAGATATTGAATAAGAGACGTATGAGACTCGTTTTATCAAAATTTCAATAGTAAAATAAATACAATGAAGGTGAACATTGGAGGAATAAATGTAATAAAATATTTCATTAAAAATAACTAAGAATCATTTAATGAATATATACATTTTGATACATATGTTAATATTAATCGTGGAAATGCAAAAAATAATTAAAACAATCGGTGAAATTAATAAATGTTTTTGTTCTCGAAATTGTTTTCTTAAAAGTTTTTAAAATGTTTGTGGACTTTGCATATTAGATTTTAGATGGGTTTTCTTATTTATAAGAATAATAGCTGCAATCAAATTAATTAGAAAATGGTATGAAGAAATCAAAGCAATGCATAACATAATCATAGTTTGTTAATCTAGATGAACAACTAACCATAAACTATATTCGATATTCATTATCATTTTTTTTATCAATTAAATTTCGACGAATAGAATCATGAATTGCACTGTCAATAACAATAATCGTTAGAATAATAATAGCGAATTTAGTTACTTGGTTACTGTTCTTCTTATTGAAGCGAGATCCTTTTATTGTAGTTACTGCTTATTCACATGCAACACATGCATTCAGCCATTGATTCATCTTAACCTTTAAAAGTCGAGAGGCTTTTCGTGACAATGAAAAACAACTGATCACCAGAATAGAGCTTTTGAACCCTCAGTATAATCGTGTCAGACTCACAAGAAAATTTTTTTTTTCCTATAGAGATACAGAATATCCACTGGAATGAGCGTTCAGTCTTGACGGTTCAAATGTTTCCAGCTTTGTTAGTTGATGTGAGCGAAGTTTTTTTTTTATATCAGTAGCTTTATTTATTTTCTTTTATACATAATAAATCACTAGAAACTAATATATTGAGTAGTTTTTTAACAATACAAAATGAAGGTACACATTTTACATAAGAAATATCCATGTCTATACTAACGAGGGAACATAATTATATGTTCGAGCGTTTTAGAGCTCATCTTTTGGTCATAAGCAGATCTCGATGAGATATGAAAAACCTAAAAAGGGTTCATCCTCTCGTGCCTTTATTCGTGAGGTATCGAATTTTCAGCATGTATATAAATAGGCAATGAAATGATAAATGATTGCCCAGGTCGCACGGTACGGTCCGTCATATGGCCATAAAAGTGGGCACAGAAATACGGACCGTCACTCCATTAAAATAGATCGTTATACGGCGGCAATCTCATAGTATCCAGATCTATGTTAACGTCCCGATTAACATGGAGCTGAATAATATGACATTACCGCCGTATAACGATCTATTTTAACGGAGTGACAGTTCGTATTTCGTGTGTCGTTTTATGGTTGAATCTATTAAAGATAATGAATACTATATCTAATTAGGACTGAACATATTCAAAAAATCACACTAAAACCTCACTAAATTCGTTATTTTTCAAATAGTAATTATAGAGTTTTGTCCAATTTTTTATGCTCTTTCATATGAAAGAGTTGGAATTTTAAAAAAAATCAAAATTTTATTAATAACTGGTGTATAAGTATAACTGCTTGTTACCAAAATATAGCCCATTAAATTCTACATCGAATGGTATATAGAATATCTTTTAGATATTGTAAAATAACGTCAAAACTAGCCAAATACTAAAAGTGTGCTAAACTTGTTTCCCTGCTTTATATTACAGTATTTAGTATTTTGACTATAGCATCATCGTTACTAAATGAAAATCAGAAAATTTTTTTACCAAAGTGATCAGTGAAAAAAGTTCTACAAAATCCGATATGAGAGAAAATTTTCAGAGTATCCTTACTATTCGTTTATAGGTAAAAATAAAAATGAACATGCTTTTCTGAGTCCTCACTATAGGGAGCTAAGAGTACTTCTATAGGATAGAGCTTGAAGATCTATGAATAACTCTATAGAATGACACACAGGATCCTATTAAAGCGTCGCATGGGATGGGATGATCCCGTCCCATCCCATTCCATCTGATGACTCCCATGGGATAAACATCTTTTATAAAAATCCATTTTCTTATGAAGAACAACTTAAGCGTTATGATATAGATGTATTTCTCGCTTATTTAAGTGTTAATAGTTTCGTAGTGATTAATATTAAAAAAAAACTTCACGAAATGCTGATGCAAAGTGAAAGCAGCCTAAAAAACCAAAAAAACCGCGAAAATTTCTCGAAAAATATTATAGTACAAGCCAAGTTTTAGACGATAACTGCGTCACAGTCATTTCATTTTGCGTTAGGCCATAGTTATTCTGAAAGAGGAAACTTCGGTACATCTTCCTATGATAAAATCTCGACTTCGACTTTTCTGAGAAGCGGTCTTAATATAAAAAAGAAGAGTTAAAGAACAACAAGATTTTATAGTATGCGGCACCCATTATTCAATTCTTTCCAACTGAAGAAATCACTTAGATTTTCTATTTTGCGTTTCTTTGAATTAGAAAATATAAACTTAAGTAAATCATTGAGTTAGTCGTAATTTAGTAGGAATATAAAAAAATCCCTGATTTTTTATCAAAATCAGGATTTATCCTCATTATCAAAAAAGGTTGCCGATTAATCGCGATTAATTGTCTAAATCGAAGCGATTTTGAAGACATGAGTATTGTCATAACTCTAGACTCATCACTGAAGATAGAACAACTAGCAGCACTTGATAGGCAAGACTCAAGAACATATTTTTGTAAGCAAAATCTTTTCTGGATTGGTTTTTTCAAAGATCTTTGAAAAATCACGCTGAGTTTTTAAAAATTATCATAGAAAACTATTGATTTTTTCTAAATATATTCATAATCTGTCCCCAAAACTGCATTGATTTATATACTTTTCGTGTCTTTTACCCAAGATCTTCTGAAAACTAATCTAGAAAAGGTTTTGTTCACAAAAAAACGCTCTTAGGTCTTCATTATCAAGTGCTGAAAACTTCAGCTCTCTATAATGTTTCTGTCAGTAGCTTTTCAAAAAGTAACCAGGTATCTTATATTCTGGTGCTGATATCAGTATCCATTTGGTCAATCGTGGAATGAAATGGTGATATTTGAAAGAACATCAAAATAAATCATTATATCGACAAATAATTCCTCAATTTTATTCAAATTTTTTTATTTTTAAACTTTAAAAATGAATTTTTTTCTGGAAAAATTAAAACTACTGTATAATTTTGATTTGTGACAATTAGATTGGTAGATGGCAAAATTCTTTGTTTTTATATTTGAAAAAATCAATTCTGAATAACTAGTTCGATAATTGAAAAAAGAAAGAATAAAGTTACAATATAATATTATATTTTACAACCATTTCTATGACATATACATATGCTAATACACTTCTATTAGAAACGATAATTAAGCAAAATAATTAAATAAATATTTGTAAAACTTATTTAATCTAATGTAATAGTAACACCAATATGTTTGGGAAGAATTGTATCAGTTTGTTTGTATCCACCTGCATTCAATCGATCTCCTCCATCACCAAATGTAACATGTTGCATAAGTCGTGCACAAATAGCTTTAAGTTGAAGTCTTGCAAGATCTTGTCCAATACATTGACGATGACCACCACCAAATGTTATTGAATTATTTTATTATTATTATATTTATCTTCAATAAGATATCGTTCAGGATGAAATTGATTTGGATCAAATGATCCTGAACAATATCGTTGGTCTCTATTTAAATTATAAAACAGAATCATAACATGATCACCTTTGTTCAAATGAACACCAGTTGATGGTAATTGATCATCAGCAACTAATGTTCGTACAGTACCGAAGAAAGGTGGTACAAAACGAAATAGTTCACGAAGTACACTATCCAAATAGATTAATGAATCAAGTTGTTCAATTGAAAGAGTTTGTTGATTATATTGAGATAATTCTTTTTTTAATTTATTTTGAATATCTGGATATTTACTCATAAAGAAAATAAACCAAGTAAGAGCAGTCGAAGTAGTACCATAACCAGCTGAAAGAATTGAAAGCATTTCTCCAATAACTTCTGCTCGAGAAAGACCTAAAAAGAGAAGAAAAATAAACAGAAAATATGAACAATTTTCATATAAATATTAACCTTTTTTGTCTTCTTCGGATTTTTCTCCTTCAGTTTTTTCATCTTGTTGTAATGAATCTACTAATGAAGCAATTAAACTAGTTCGTTTACGTTCAGCTCTTATTTCTGGTATTTCTCTTAACTCTTGTTCAATCATTTGTTCTAAATATCGATTAATAGTCGATAGTGCTCGTCGATATGCAGGATTTAATAATAAATAAATACGACTAATGATCGTTAGTAATCGAACAACATTCACTGCTGCTCCCAAATAAGTATGAAATGCTTGAGTAAGTTCATTTTTATTACTATTATATTCATCTTCAAGTGTTTGAAGATCATAATCAAAAGCAATATAACCAAATATAGCAAGTAACAATTGTTAAGATTGTTCAATCATATTTAAATGAATTTGTGTTGAATCATTGTTATAAGTACGCCAACGAGTTAATAATTTATCTGTACAATCATTTATTGTATCCAAATATGTATTTACTTTATTACGACGAAATAATGGACTGACAATACTAACATGACGTTTAAATGCAGCTCCTAAAATTTTCATACATAATTATATTTAAATTAACTTTTATTTATTTATATGAAATATTTAAAAAAAGATAAGGAGTATACATATATTCAAACCTTTTAAACAAAGCATTTGATTTGGATTAATAAGACTAAGTTTATCGATGAATAAATCTGCTTGATCATAAATATGTCGATGATTAAATATATGTTGAACATCTTCTAGACGATTAATGGCCACTATGCGCATAGGACCAAGCCAATATTGAAAAACATCAACGCATTTTTCTTTCAGATCAAGCAATATTAAATTGAAAGGAATATTGTACCAGATAGAACCTGTTTGAAGCAAATTACCGAAAAAAAATTGAGGTGGTATACCAGGTATAGGACCATGTAGAGTGAAATAAACACGTTTAAGATAGTAATATAACACTTTTAGAAAAATTATGATAATAGCAATTGTGATTGAGATCATATTCTCTTGATATTTATAAAAGATATACGCAGATGAAGTACACGAGTACTGCGACAGACATTTGCTTTTTTTTCTGTTCTTTTCTGTTTGCGAAGAAAAAATGCTTTATTAGTAAGAACGTCATCGAGAAAAAATATAGGACATTTTTTTTTCTCTTTTTCTTTCTTTCCCTATTAATTCGGTCGATGTGACCGGAAAATTTTATCAGAAGATGGAGAATCAACATGTTTCATCATATATCTAAATATATACCATTTATAAATGATTACCATCGAAAACTCTTAATTCAATTTGAATATTATATTGAAAATACATTAACATACCAGATTTTAAATAAGTGTTTATCTACTTAATTTGCTCAGAATTTGAATTGAATTAACTATTCCTATATCTCTAGTTTAGACATAAATATTGCTGCGTTTGTGTTGCACTATCCTTTAATTATTGTTTGTTGTAAAATACATAGGAAAGTAAAATGAAAGTCAGTTTGCATAGATAATCATCTTTGAAAGAATCAAGCATCGTTCACTTATAGGATTGCAAAATTTACATGTAGGTTGTAATGGCATTACCTGAAAAACTGGCTATCACAAGAAAGTTTTAGAAGAATAAAAGAGATACGAATAGATTAAAACAGAGCTGGAAACGGAATAAATCATTTAGTGAAATATTTTCCTTAATTTTAATAGAAAAAATACAAGTTTGCGTCAAGAAACATTCAGATTTTCTGCAGATAAAGACAAAATTTTTTAAAGGAGAAATTCAATTTTTTCTTTAAAACTATTGAATGAGATTTATGAGTTATTTTTTGTTTTACTCATTGATAATTCTCAAAATTTCAAAGTTAAATAATTTGTAAAACGATAATCTTCATCGTAACAATTCATCTTAATTTATAATCGCAGATCAGAATACAAAGTATTTAATGCGAACATGTACATTCGTATCGACACAGTATGAATTACAAAAGTCGATAAAGTCATAATTGTTAGTTATCAGCTGATTGATAAAACAAGAAATAAAAAAATTATTGTCATCATCGAATTTCCTGGATGACTGTATATTTTGACCAGTAAAACTATTGATTCGACTTAAAAAAAAGGCTGAAAAATCGAAAAAAGTTACAGATCTATTTCTATTTTAAAATATAGACATTTAAAACATTCATATTCTTATTCACTTTTAACAGTTAGAATTTTTTCTAGATTTTTATGCGCACTGTGGAAAAGCTCCAGCTTTATTATTAGATAAATTATATCAAAGAATACTATTAAAGAGAAAAAATTCATACACTTTAATATTACATAATGAAAATCATGTTTTATTCAAATTAGAATTGGTTTCGATATATAAATGTAATAATACAGTATAACATCTTTCTTCAATTCTTTTGTTAATTTCAAAATATATGTTTGAATCGATTAAAATCAATTCCAATTAATCTTGTCTTTTATCTGTAAGAGAATGCTAAATAAAACTAGTTCTGATGTTTTAAAAATTATCACAAGGATTTACAAATACTATCAAAATAAATCATATTTTTATTAACAAATTTTACTTATATTGAAGAGAGAATTCGAATATTTAACCCCCATTAATATTATTCATTTTTGTTATAAAAATATTCAATATTTTGTAATATTTTCTTTTTGATATGTATCCAACTTCGATTGAGTTATTATAAAATCTCTTTTCTATGTAATCAATGTATTTATATCATTATTTCAATAACAAAGTGCAATATTTTTTATACTGTCTTGAATGGTGGTTTTGTTTATTTTCTCACGTAAAAGAGGAAAATCAATAATAGACAAATACTACTCTTCACTTATTCAAGGTAGTATAACTTTATTTGTTGTTCATTTTTATCGAAAAACATCTTTGAATGATAATAAGAAATGTCTTTTCGGTTCACTCTCTTAAATCCACCATTGTTTTGCTTGTAGAAATAACGATTTATGAAAATTTACTTCGAAAACAATTTAAACACTTTCATTTTGAAAATATCGCAAATGTTTTTTTTTCTCAATTAGTTGTTAATTTTGACATAAGGTGCTTAACTTTAAATATTTCCTATTTAATAAGATAATTGAAAATCGAAATGAGTCAAAATCATTATAGATAGTTTAAAAAAATTATTATTATTAAAAATAAATGAAGAAAATGATCGATCAACTATAAAATATTGAAACAAATAGGAAATTTAATTAATAAAATGAATGACAATTATTCTAATTAATTAATTAAAAAAATAAAGTTTTATACTCTTTTATGTTCACCTGGACTATGTCCACAATAACATAAATTTGAACCGCGATGATGTTGAGCATATTGTTGACAACGACAAAGAAGACAATAATTATCATAATTTGCAACGCGTCGATGTGATCGATGATGATGATGATGATGACGATGACGATCATCTCGAATATACATTTCATCATCATCATCATGTTCATTACATCCAAACATACAACCCATTTTTCAATCGTTTCTTTTTAAAATAAATTTTGAGAATTTATATTTTTTTTTCAAAGATCTCCTACTGACATTCATTTATAAATAACGATAAATATTCAATTTAATGAGAAATTCTTCTTTATTTTTTTTCTTTTCTTCCATTTTACGTTAAAAGGTAGTTGAGTATATCTATATTATTATAGTTTCGTTTCTTTTTATTCATAACTATTTATACTTTGAATTATTTTTAATGGTTTTTCTATCGAAAATTCATTATAAAAATAAAATCTTTGTTGTTTTTAATAGCTTAGGAAAAATATACATCAAACAAATAAATTACTCAAATTTTAGATTGACAATTACACTAAATTATGAAAATTACATAGCTTTAATGGTGAAACATTGGATCTCTTATTGTTTTGTGTATTTTAAATTTTAGTTCAATGAAGGCTACATTGAAAAGATTTACTTACCTTTTCTTTACCTGTACAAAAACAAAGAAAAAGTTCCATCTATTGTTTTTTGATTTATTGACAAGTAAAACTTATGATGAAGTTGCCTAAATAATAAGCAAAGAATGCAGCATAAAATAATATATCTATTAAGCTATGTGGTGATTTGTGAAGAGAACCATTTAAATGTAAGAGTACACTATAGTTACACTTATCAATGAGCTTATAATTGCGCAAGTTAGTATGCTCATCCAACATTTTTTAAGTGGTTTTTTCAGTACTATCTCGGAAGCGTTTTGACATGAGCATGAGATGTTTGCATATATCTTCATTATATATCTGAAAGACATTCTCTCTAGAAAAGATTTTGATGGCTTGAATAGTATATGACGACGGTATCGGTCGTAATTTAGTGAGCTAAATAACAGAGATTGTGTTTGATATGAACCTTCGTAACACTTTGTTCTTTCAGTTCAATAATCTAAAATAATCCGTAAAACGTTATTTTCTCAAAAATCGTCTCACTTGTAATAAATACTGCTAAGCCATTGAAAGCAAAATATGTTTTCATACTGAGCATAAATGTTAGCATAACATAGAGGGTCTCCTTATATCTTGAGGAATTTAAATTTTAGAGGTCAGTCAAAAAGAGAAAAGTCAATTGAATGAAATCTGAGAAAAACAACGATTGTACCGTGTTTATGACACACTTTTACTCAATGATTTTTATTGAACAGCTAATAAAAAAAGTGATCTAGATTATATCAAATGAGCGATAAGAATAGTTGTGGTCTGAACTATTATATTTCTATCAGAAGGCAAGAGTAAATATTGCAATAAAATTTACATAAGATGTTTTTTTTATTTGAGTGAATTATTCATCTGTGAATCGATTGAACATGAATGAATAGATCTTTTCATATATATTGGTATAACCAAGTTTCATCTGATAATAATGCATTTGAAAGAATTTCTCTCAAATTTTTTTATCGATTTAGGGGCAAGCATTGTTCGACAATTTGTCAATCAGTTGTGATTAAAGTTGAAAAATTAAAAGAAAAATCTGTGCTTTGATTTTTTTTTGTTCTGTCTTTATTACAGTTGGAAGTAATAAAAATTGTAGAAGAACAAATAAAATACAAAAATGATTGCATTTGTCATTCTGCTTTGAATAAATTTCTCGAAGAAAGATGGAAGGGGTTACTTTTTGCTAGTTAATCAAAACTGGTTGTTCTTCGCTCTATAAGGAGAGAGGAAGAAAAAATAAATAATTCTTTTGTTAAATTCTCGCTTTGAGTGTTCTACAATCACAATAGACAGATGGTAGGATGAAAAAAACTACTATTTGTAAAATTCAAAAAGGTTTGAAATTGATGCGCCTTCATTTTTGCCTGTTAGATTCAATTGAATGACTCAGATATACGAATATCGCAAATATTTCTTGTTCAATTCACTTTCAAGATCGATTGAGTCGAGTTTATCAAGAACGAAAATCGTGAGCAACATCTCAATAATTTTCTTTCGTTATTGTTCATTTTTACGAAGAGAATATCTATTTTATTATTTAGAATCTTTGAGATAGATTTATGTGAGGCGCACTAAGCCAATTGAATATCATTAAATTATCAAAAATGAAAAAAATTCGACCCTTCATCATAAAAAAAAGAGTTTAATAATGGATTTTTATCATTTAAGATAACAATATTTGAAAGATGGCTTCGATATTTACTAATGAAGACGAACACTCAGTGTATAAGAATTCGACACTTGAAACTCGAATTAAACAATATTCATCTCATTCAGGAGTGGATCTACAAAGACGGAAGTTGACGGATCAAGACATGGAAATTGTCGCTAAACAAGCAATCATCAATCAACAGTGTACCGTACTCTGGTTACAAACAAATGAAATTACATCTCAAGGTGCAGAGATCATAGCGTCAGCCTTGTGCAAAAATTCTACATTAGAATGTTTAAGGCTTGACGAGAATTGCGTGTCGGATATGGGTGTTTTATCTCTGGCGAAGACTCTATCTCTCGATAATCGAACTCTGAAAGTACTTGTTCTACGATCAAATAGTATCACAGACAATGGTGCACAACAACTTGCTGAAATGCTCAAGAAAAATAGAACCTTGACTTATTTGTCGCTCTCTGAAAATAAAATAGGCGATCAAGGAGTTCAACTGCTGGCTGATGCGCTTGCTCAATATAACAACAGTCTTGAACAGTTGTATCTGTATTCGAACAAATCGGTGACTGACTCTAGTGTCGATTCTCTCGTTGACATGTTGCAACACAATCGATGCCTGAAGACACTCGATATAGAAAACTGCAATTTTTCTGAGAAGGGAAAAGAAAGACTTCGACTATCGATCAAATCAAAGAACAATTTCGATCTTGAAGTATAACACAATGTGTTTAAAAGTGCATAAACGATTGATATTTACTATAATCAGTTGTCGTGTCACTAAAACTAAAATCAAATAATATAAATGTAAATTGAACATAATTTAATTTACGAAATCTCTGAAAGTTTCGTATTTTTTTCTTAATAACTTATTCTTTGTCAAGAGCAATTTAAAAATCGAGAACCACTTATAATCGATTCGTTTTTGTATTTCCATGATAGATCTTAACGGTAAAGTTTTTTGAACAACTAGGTTTGAATGTTATCCATTGCTAGAACATTGGAAAAATTTGGCTGACTGAATTATGACGAAACTTCTCCAGATGTCCCATCACTTTTAAAATCCCATTTTGAACATACATTGACAGCTACGAAATTAGAATAATCTTAAAAAGGTTTATTTACATGGGCTTTAATTCCTAAGATACCAAAGTTTTATTAGATTTTTTTGGCAAAAGCTCGTAATTTCCTCAGATCACTATGGAAATCATTTTTCTAGTTTTGAGTTAATACTTTCGACAACTGAAGTGTTATTACAAGACAATTCTCTTAGAAATAACGGAGCATACAAGACGTTTCTGATTACATCTAATGGAGATCGTGAACTATTAATTCATGTTGATTGTTGTCATGGACTGTCATCAATTCATATTACCTTTCCTACTTTCCAACAAACTCAGATACAAAATCGTAAGAGAAAAATATTCATTTTTCATTTATTTTTTTCCTACCATAAATCCGATTTTCAACTGCTATTAACCACTTCGAAAATAAATGAAAAAATATCTTCTATATTCATATATATATATATAGAAAAGAGAAAAAATTTTGCTGGTTTATAAATTTTATAAGCTTATAAGTGAGATAAGATGTCCGTGTGAACATCCTAGGAAAAAAAATTCGATCGGACTCCGAGTTGCGAATTTTTGATTCGATCTGATAGTCGGATACTCCTACGTTTTCGGTTATCGAAATCAGTAATTATTTGGATTGTTAAATTTCGATGGGATTTCTATAGGATTCTATCTAGCTTTGAATCTGTGGTCAATCTTATACATTAAGATTATATTTGGAATCTAAATTTTACCGAATGTGAGCCGAAAAGTCTTACGAGTTGTAGCCACTGGAAACTGATGTATTTCGTATGGATTTTGGATCAGAAGCTGTCGTAGATCAGTTATTTTTTTCTATCCTATAATGTATGCCAAAAGAAATCCGTATTCTGAGAAACTCAAAGTAGTTCGGAAGCCTTTCCAGAAACCTTTTTTTAGTTTTCGAGACGGTTTCTGATCTTCTAAAACGTTACCAAGAATACTTTATTGTTTTCCGAAATTTCGAAAATTTTTCGGTTCTCGAGAACTCCAATTTCGATGGGTGTAGGGTTCTATAGAATACCTTTTTACCATTGTCGAAAATCTAATTACTATCTTCAGAAACCGATAGGGTATTTCAGGGAACCGATTCCTCCTAAAACTTGTTAGAGTATCAAAGAGATATGTGAAAATACTTTTTTCAGTTTCCGAATCATTTTATCGGAAACCCTTTGGGTTTTGAGCTTTCTGTCACTCGAAAAGATATAATAGAAAATCCAAACTAGTTTACGAGTTTTATTTAACTAGAAGGCACATTCTAGAACTTTGAGATTTTCACAACGAGTTTTCAAGACTTGCACCGGGTCAGCCAAAAGTCAGTTAACCCAAGAAAATATTCAATCTTTTCTTCGGTTAACTGACTTTCGACCTACCCTGAATTGTACACTAGAAAATAAGTCATAAAGTTTTATTGAGGATATTCTAAAGAGTAGAAAATCAAATTTGATTTTCTTTTTATTATATAATATCTTTCATTTTCTTTTATAAAGTAAAAAAAAATGATCATAATTTTGAAAAATACTATTATTCATTTGAACAATCAGGTGATCTAAAAAAAATTAGCCAAAATGAAAACTTACTTTCTATATAAATGATTAAATGATTTAAATAGCAAAAATACATTGAAATAAAAATATTTTTCATTAAATTCGGAAATGACACATTATTGTGCGTGAACATAATATGAATTTATTTCATTGCACGCGACACACTCTACATATCAACCCTAGTAATCAATTTTACTGATTAATTTTTTAAGTTGATAATAGAAAACATAATATGTTGTATTCAATGTAATGATCTTTCTGAATCGAAGTTGATTTTCGAATTTTATTCACATTCGACGTTTATTTTCTACTTTTTAGACAATAAATCTTCTTGAAAATTCAACCATTTTTAAATTTATAGAAATTCATTGAATAAGTCACAAAACTTTTAAAATGCTTTAGCTTATCTAAGATCGATTTTCCAAAAAGTAAAATTTATAAAAAAATTTAGTGTACGTGCATGGAAAAATTTTAATCTTTAGATGCTTCTGGCAAGTGCCGATATACTAGTTTAAAACATTAAAATATGTTGGTCTTTTCAATAGAATTTAGTGCAATGCGGATAGAATCTAAATATTTTGTTTTTCAAATATCAGTCAAAATAACGATGACTCATGTTTCTGTCACTAGAAAGTTGTGTTTAATAACATCTGTACAGCAATTATTGGATCAGTTAACATAAATTACAAGGAAAAAATCAAGGTTGAGCGAAATACCTAAAAAGCGTAAATTATCATATTTTTGAATTATTAAGTTAACTACTTGTTATAGAATATTTGTAAGACACATTCCATAAAGAATTATTCTATATGCTTTTCTTTTCTTTTAATCTTATATGTATGTTTTCTCTTTTGTTCTTTCGTTCGTTACACATGCATATGCACAACGACCCCATTCCTCGTTTGTTAGAAAGCAATTATTAATCAACTGAACAATACTTTATTAGCTTGAAGCTTTATCTGTATCGGCTCTTCAGACTTTAGAAGAAAATTGATTCAACAAGCTTCGCAAGACTAGAATTCAAATCCGTTAGAAGAAGCATGACAAATACTCAAGCATCCGGATCTGCTTCTACTAACGATATTCTTCAGCTAATTAATGATCTGACATCAACATGTAATTTTGCTACAGACCTTGGCGATTTCGTTGATGCAATTGTTGTAGCTAAAGAAGTTATGAGTAAAAATGGATGGCGTAAGGATGTACCTTTAATGATTGCACTTTTCTTTGAAAGAGGCAACAACATAGGTAAACTTCTAGGCAGTGATGGTAGAATCTCACCTGCTGGCCAGCAACTAGTAAAATCATTAAAGAACAAGTACAACTTGCAGAGTCGGGCTAATGAAGTGGCAGGCCAATCAACTCGTAATGCATTAACTCTAGCACGCGTGAATCTTGCATCTCCTGCATTATCTTTAAAATATTCTGTACATAGACGCAATCAGCCTATAATTTATAACGGACCAAAATGTCTTGCAATGCAAGCTTTTGCTTCAATAATCCCGCAAGGTAATCACTTGGACGTGCTCCGATCAGCTCATGCATGTGTTATGCATCGTCTTTCATTAGCAATCAACAGTACCTATAAGGCCATGTCAAAAATTGATCAGCACAGAACAACTCTCAATTACGTCAATGCCGGTATCAATAACAGTAAACTTGATCAAACTGATCGCTTTGATCTTCTTCATAGTCTTCAAGTCATCATCTCAACAGGTAATTCATCAACTGCTGCAGATGGAATAAAAGAATTAGCCGAAGAGTTCGATGGTTTGGCTAAAGCTCAAAGCTAATGATCATCATTTATACCCGTGATATGGAAGTCAGATTTGAAGTCATTAAGTCAGATCTGGATTTAGCCTTTAGAAGATGATGAGAAGATCTAGATTTAGTGCAAAAAAACTAACTAGCATACGATTACTGCGAAGTTATTAGTTTTATGCTAGTTTCTGAAAATGGAATGGGGGTCATTGTGCATATGCATGTGTAACGAACGAAAGAACAAAAGAGAAAACATACATATAAGATTAAAAGAAAAAAAAAGCATATAGAATAATTCTTTATGGAATGTGTCTTACAAATATTCTATAACACTGCTTTCTCTTATTCATTGAGAAAGCTTTTAAAAACTTTATGAAAAGAATGATTGTGTGAGAATCTGAGAAACGGTTTGACCATGAGTAAATATAAACGAGCTACATCAAATAGTGGACTAAGTTTACAACCGGACGTCAACAGTTGTTTATGGTTATTGTTAAAATTGAGCAACAATTCCGTACAGTTTTTTTATTGACAGATATCCGACGAGATCACAATGTACAACTGTCATCAATGGTATACTGAAGAATTTGGATATTGAATATGATGCGAAAAATAATGCGAATGAATATGAAAAGTTCTTACAAAAATGCAATTATTATATGTTATAGAATTTATAGCGTGAGTCGTGAATCTCAAAATACACACGAGAACGCTAAAAGCTTAGTGATGAAAAAAATTCGTCGAAATGAAATATAGATATTCGAGAATGAATTCCGAAAGAAATATAGAAGTATATCTAATGGCACAAATGTCAGAAAGAAATCTATTAAAAGTGGTAAACTATATAAAATAATTAGAAAGATATATATATTTAGGTCAGTTCAAAAGTAATGGTGGAGTTACTGTCATTCCATAAAAAAAGCTTTAACAAAATTTCGCTCTATATACTTTTCAAGATAAAAGAATGTTCTATGTTTCTATGCTATTCGATCATACTTCAACTAATGTTACAATAATAAAATTTCGATAAGATTGTTTTGTTTACATGTGTTATATGATATCATGAATCCTAACGAATATTTTTATGAATAACTTTTGATAGAAACAAGATAGAGGACCGTAGTGTTTATCATTGGAAAGAGGAGAAGAAGGTGTATCAGATTCTGCATTATAGGTATTTTTAAATATTAATTTTTGAAGTATTTGTATTCAATCTTCTAACTATCGGGAAAATGCTTTTATTATGAAAAAGGAAACGATATCAGAGTAAGATTTTTTTCTCAAATCTTGGTAGAAAATCGCTTTGGAAGCTCGATTAGAATACTTATAATTCATCTTAGCATTCCATACTTTGTAGATCTTTGAGTTTTCGTTTGAATTTATATTTGATAATTGAAAATTGACTCTAAACAACTTGTCAGATAGGTTTGTTCTTGAGAAGATCATTTGAAAACCTTATAAAAAATAGAGCCAGAAATTCTAGGATATTCACTTCAATGCGTTTTTATCTCCTCTTTCCAATGATGAAAATCGCAGCTCTCTATCTTACTCCTACCAAAAATTATTTAGAAAATACTCACCCCTCTTTTTTTTTCTGAATGGGCAATAGTTAATTTCTCTTTATCGCTTTTTTCAGCAATAACAATAACAACAGCAGTGGCAGTATTTCTAACACTAAATGAAGTTGAAATAATTGGATAATGTTAATTCAAGAAGAAAGCATAATCTATTTCGTAGCTCAAGACGCATATGAAATAGAAGTAGAAAGAATAAAATGTTATGGACAACTTGGATCATGAAATAGATGAATAAAACAAACATTTTTTCAGTTTGTGTCTTTTGGTTCTTGATAAAGTCGTTTTTCTTCTATTTTGAAGTTATTTTTTATAGATTTTCCTATATCTATCAATAAAGCTTTGTTGTGTCTGTTTCCTATATGATTTTTGAATATGTTCTAGATTATACTTCGATTGCATAACGATGTTAACATGTGCAAAATTATTTGAGAATGAAAATCATTCTACTCTTCAAATTAAAAATGAATTAATTGAAACAATTATAAATCATAATCAAGGTAATCAATAGTACCATAATTTATATGACAAATATTTTTAATTTTAAATCTTATCGTCTATATGTATAATGTTTAGTGTCTACCTGTCTGCACTAGGTTAAAGATTAAAGGTCAAGAATTAATAGTCAAATAAGGCTGTAAGAGGAAGGCGCTAAGAACTACTATATAAAGGTACCTATAGGTCCTGAAGAGTGTAAGACAACAAAGGAATAAAGCTATAAGGACATAAGGCTACATTGACTATTAAAATATGTGTGATACAAATGTATGAGGTCGTTAGGCTTTGATCTATAAACATAATATTGAATATTTGTATGTCTCTTATTCAATGAAAAGTTAAACATCTGAAGTTATACGCTAAAGGAGGAACTAGTCGTGTAGTGTGTGAGAGTGTGATACTTTCATCAACAATTGAATGTTCGTTAACATTATTAATAACAACTACTATTAATTCGATAGGGAGCTAAAGAAAAAAGAAACGCTTTTATTCGTTACCTATTTTTCTCTATATTTCTATATTAAAATTTCTAGTCAGATCAAAATGAATAATCTTCCAATAGTCTTCATTTCTTTAGTTCAATATCGTTGAGTTCTTCATTATTTAATTTTCTTGATAGCTATGAGCAAATAATAGAAGAACGTCAGCAATCGATAACGAATAGTAAGGTGCAAGATACTGAATCAAAATAACATGAGAAGTAACAAATAAACTTTTCTTTTTATTTTAGTCTCGTTCACTCTCTCTCTTTCTCTCTTTCTCTAGTATTAAATAGTACAAAAGATAAAACGTTGCTCAATGACTTATTAGCATCATCAATAATAAATAATATACCTAACAGTAATACACATCACATCCTAAACTATAATTTCATTTATATATTTCACTTTTCTGTTCACAGATATTTAATAATGCAAGAATTTCCTCTAGTGCAATGATAGCTGATTTAACTATAACATCCTATGTGAATCGACCATATCTATCCACATCGATGATCGTCCATTCGCAGAATATAGCCATATGAGTAGGTAAAATGAAAAACAACAAATAAAAGAATAGCAAGAAATTTGATAAAAATTTCTATTTGTTTAAATTCAACCATGAACGACATTGCAGAAAAATACAAACTTGATCTTGAAGGTATACGAACTGATCGTTTACGAGCGAATAAAACCAGAATTCGCATGTCAACAAAGTCATTTGCTATATTATGCTAGTTTTCAACATCTAATAAGAATCTGATGCAAAGATGCATTGATAGCTTAACAATGTATCAATAATTGTTTTTTTTCTTTTTCTTTTTATTGCTAATTTCAGTTTTTTAGAGAACCGATTTGATGAATACAATTCGAAAAAAATTTCGGTCAAAAATAAAAATTCGATATAATTCTATTAATAAAAATACACATACAAATATATTGCAAAATACAACAATGATTCAAATAGTATTTTTTAAAAATGTACCAAAATCTACATGGTTTCAGACGCGATAACAAGTAATAAATATCTCGAGCTATAAGATAGACTAAAATATGAAAATAAATTGTTAATTTAGATGAAGCTCATTGTAATTATTATAAAACAATGAAAACACGTGCTTGGAATGAGTTCATTCAAAAAAATAATTTCCGATTTGCGTATATAGACAAAAGTAGGTCGATCTGAAATTCTATATCAATATATTAAAATCTAGAAAAAGATTATATCGAATTCGTCAGATTTAAACCATCTGAAGAAAACAATGAAGTTAATTGATCACATTGTTCATTAGTTTGCCATCAACGGTAACATAATATTGTCAGTGAAGAAGCTATTATATAAGCCGATCATTTGTCTGAAAATCAACTAGGTACCATGTTGTCATATCATCAATATCAAAATAAATTAATATAAAATAAATAATCTAATATTTTAGTTGAACAGTAAGTAGTCAATGAATCAATAGTTTATACTGTGCCATCTTAAGAAGATATAATAGTTACATATGCTCTTCTTATAGCAAAGATTGGTATTCATCAAGCAATGGCATGTGTCGAGAAACGTATGCTTTGTAAGTTTATGTTTAACAGTCAAAGATCTGAAAAATAAATTCTTTCTTTTAATCGATTCTACTAAAGCTGTTTTTTTCCTTATCTATAGTTATTTACAGACATTTGAACATATATACAATCAAGAACAACAGCAACGTTCATCTTACTTAATATCTTCCCAAATGACAACGATCAGCAAAAACTTTAGTAATAAGTAGTAATATAAGACAACGAATAGTCTTTTCTCTTGTGCCTCATATTGTCAATTCGTATTTGTTTCTTCCTTGTATTTCTCTTGATAGTATTAACAACAAGTCATTTTCTTGTGTTTCTGTTGTTTAGATTTTGAACTTTAAAAGCTCTTGTATTCATATATGTATAGATGTTATGAGATAATTGCATACTTTATATTATTTCGAGTTTTCACTTCCATTCAAATACTTATTAAAATCTGCACAAGAATTAAAATGTATATTTAATGAAGTTGCAATCGAACAAAGTTTTCGAGAAAACTAAGTATCTCCATACAAGAATGCAAATGGTTGTCTGATAGGCTTTTCGATTCGTTGATTTTTAGCTTTTGATGGGCATCGAAATCTTAGACCGAGCCTTCGAAGTGCCACTTTTCGATAGATCAAGGGAATAACTACGCTCATCAAGAAGTGAATATACACGAAAATGAACTTGTGAAAGGCATTTTCTAAGAAGGTCGACTCGTGGTGAAAAGATTAAAATATTATTTTTTATAATTATTAAACTCACGTAAAATAAAGTCAAACATTTGATGGCTGGTGGATTTCTGTATATAGTAGTTGATGTATTTCCTATTCTTTATTATTAAGCTTCAGAAGTTTTATTTAGAGAGGCTTAAATAGTATCAATAAATTTCATGAAGATTTTGGAAATTCACTTTCTAAAAACATCTGATAATTATACTAAAAGGTTGATATGAATAGATTATATATTATCATGGTCCTTTATCTATATAATGCAAAACTTAAAATTTTGAATATCTCTGTCCCAGGCTTCTATGGACAGTTCATATTTTTATTTTGTTAGTATCTCAATGAGAGCACTCAATAGACACGAATGGGACCCAGCAACTTGCTCAACAATACAAACCCTTCTATTGTAAGATAATAACTCTGGATCTAGGTAAAATAGTGTACAACAACAATGTACAAAGTTCATTACAGGATATCCTAGTCCGTT
The DNA here is from genome assembly GCA_022393335.1 of Macrotrachela quadricornifera. Lineage (NCBI taxonomy): Eukaryota > Metazoa > Rotifera > Eurotatoria > Philodinida > Philodinidae > Macrotrachela > Macrotrachela quadricornifera. The sequence continues at coordinate 61,526 of JAJEKB010000498.1, forward strand.
TGGGGGCGATATGGATGGGGCAAGATATTGAGTGCAGGCTTTTTGCATACTTTTGTCTTACACATTTTGTAGCCCTAGATGATTGTTATTTGATGCTATAAAAATGGCTCCGGATCTAGTGAAAATAGCGGAGAACGAGGACACAATGTTTTGATACAGTCTACATACCATCAGAAGTTGACGATAACCCAATTTTTCTCAGTCAATTTTTAATTTTTGGAAAAAAGCGTTTTGGCAGTTTTGTGCACAATTAAATTTCCTATCCATTAGTATATAAATTGTCCACTAAAGCATGGGAGAACTGTTGGAAAAACAAACGATTCTTTTATTCTCGGTGATCTAAAAATAAGAGGAAAGGGATATATATAGCTACATACCAAATACAACAAAAGTGTAGGTCAATCGAACTGAAATTTTTAGGAGTAACTAGTAACTTTGAGTTCATTATTTGCTGAAAGTTTCAATATGAAACTATCTATGTATTGTATAGGAGCCCAAAATCGACCCTCGTCCTCACCCTAAATGGTGAGTCGTTCTATAGTCATGGGAAAATTCAATAGGTGGTCGAGTGATACTATATCCTGACGCCATTCGATTGAACATCAATATGTAAGCATAGTAAAATAAATGAGGAGAGGAAGGCTATAGGCATCAACTTCTTTCTTTGATGTATATGTGTCAGGTGTTGACTTTTGTATACAGAAATCATAACAGAAATTGTTGCGTAATATTTATAGCATCTATGACATGTTTACACATGGACATTTATCGTTTACAATCATATAACATCGAAAGTATGTTATACTTTCAACATAAAATGTATAATAAAGTTTTTTTCATGTTTTATGCTGCATAAAACTGAGTACATTAGAAAGAAAATATTTTGTGTTTTTTCCAACTTTCGAATGAGTCATCACATGTAAAAAAAAAGGAAGAAAGAAAAAATCCACCATTTCATTTAACGATTATGAAACACACGCCATGTGCAGAAAGAAATTTATTCAGACAGAGGCGTATAATGTGCATTATCTTTTTATATATAGTCATCATAGAAAGAAATTACCTTATTTCCTTCGTCAATTAGATACATTTATTCACACACTTTATAATTGACTGATCAGTAGACAAACATGAATCAAATGAAACGATCATCAAATTTCAATGAATCTTCAAAGATTGATGTAAAAAAATTACGAAGTAAGATTTAGATTGTATATGAATATATATATATCTAAAGTAAATTTTTTCTTAATATTCTAGGCACATCTTATGAGACAAAGTAAATAGCAAAAATTTTTCCTTCACTACGTCAAATTGATTCAATTTCTTTTAGGAATACAATTACTTGTATAGAACATTTATCAAATGAATTATTTTATGAAATATTTGAATATTTTAATGGTTGTGATATTTATAAAGCATTTTCCAATATTAACTTTCGCTTTCAACATCTTATTACTTCTTCATTACTTCTGCTTCGAATTAAATTTCATTCAAAAGCTAAGTCAGAACTTGAATATTACTGTAAAAATGTTATTATTCCAAATCAACATAATATTATTTCTCTTCACTTCGAGAATGAATCCATCGTTGATGTTTTCTTTACTTACTGCGTAATTAATTCATCATTTGATCGGCTTGAGTCAATTGTTCTTGATAGTGTTTCATGTGAGCAACTTATAATACTACTCTTTTATTTAAAATCTCTTCCACGTCTCTTCTCGCTAACAACAAACCATAACGAAGAATGTGACTGCAATTTAAGTACGGTCTATCGAATGATTTTGTCCATGCCATCATTAAAATATAATAAATTGTCAGTTGTCTTATGGGATGTACTAGCTGAATTAAACATCTTAGTGCCTCTTGCTAGCAATGAGCCGTTCAGTCCTATTGAATATCTAAATATTGATCACAACTGCACTTTGAATGAACTTCTGTCAATACTTCATCATACTCCGAAGCTCCGTCATCTGATTTGTGCAAATTGGATGAATTCAGATACTAGTGTCGATATGAAAAAACTAGTAACTTTACCAAACTTGATATATCTTCGGATTGACGAATGCCAAATAAAATTTCAAGAATTCGAAATGTTCATAACAAAAGTTTCTTCTCAATTACAAGTATTGAATATTGGAAATTTTTGGAATGAAGATTCTTTGAACGCTGATCGATGGGAAAGATTAATAAAAAAACACATACCTCATTTACATAGATTCGAGTACAGATATAACACTTATCTTACCGATGAAGACGAAGTGAGCGTTTTTTCTACAAAAATTAATGCGTTTACCTCATTATTTTGGATTAAACGACAATGGTTCGTTGAAGTCACAGTCGATGGTTACGATTTAATATGTTCAATTCATTCATACAGGTACACTAGGAATAGTATAGTATATTGACAATATTACTTATTTGTTTTAGGAAAACGTGGGTTGATGCCTATAGAAATGACGTAACAGTTTCAACTTTTAATCAATGTAATAATCATAATTTGACTAAACATATTATCACATCAAAACAGCAAGATATTGACAAATGTTCGACACAATTTATTACATCTCTTTCACTAAATATCAGTTGGATTTACGACGACGAAAAGGATCAATCATTTATAAATATGGTCAAATCTACTTTTAATACTACTCAGTTTACTCGTTTAAATATTACTTGCAAAGAAATTTCTATTGGAATGTTAGCCAGAATTATAGAACTATTACCTAATCTTGATTCATTAAAGCTGTCATCATTATCATCCATGGAATCAGATTGGTTGATTGGTCGCGACGGAGGGATCTTTTTCTCAATATCCATCACTAATAAAATCACAAAAATTAGTATCGAAACGCTCACTGATGTCGAACAAGTACATTTTATTTTGTATATCTGTCGCTATATAAAATATTTTCAAGTGAATATTGCACAAAATCTGGGCCTTGAAACATTCGTTCGATTTATTCTGATCAAAGTTAGTACATACATTCCTCATCTGGCTTCTTTATGTATTTATATTCCAAATGTTAACGCAGAAATGTTTTCTAAATTACAAAATTTGATCGGTACTAAGGAGTTACTATCAAATTATGCAATTAAATTTATTTCCAACAAAATTCTTTTGAAACGTTGCTGTTGTTAATTTATCTATTAAGATTTTACTTTGAAAATAATAAAGAAATTTATTATCATTTCTTATAGATCAATAAAACATTTTATTGATTATATTCTTTTTGCAGAATTAATTATGTCTAATCTCGACTGTGATAGTTTTTTTTTTCATGTAAATATTAAATATTGATATTTGTGAACAAGAATTATTGATATGCGAATATTTGAAGCACTAAAATGGCTTGGTACTCTCACATAAAGCACAAAGTAAAGTTAAACATTTTTTGCTTGAAATATTAACCAATTCCGAAACTGTAGTTCACTAAATTTTCTGATTTTTAGTTTTATAAATATGATATATTTTTAAAACTAAATACGAATCAAATACACTTATCGAAAGCTTCCCCTCACGCTCGTGTTGATATAATTAGACTAGTTAGCCTCTGGCGAGTTCATTAAAAATATTATCAAGGATTGGCGCCCAATCGTTTAAGAGAAAACGTGTATGTGTGTCGTGAGGCATCTCAATGCGTGAGAGTGAAGAGCGATAAGAATGTTTGTTCCCAATATTTCATGGTATCTTCTGCTATGGATATGCTGTGCAAAGTTTGTGTCAAGTGGGAAAAATACACGTTATTTCGTCAACTATTGGTCTGAGATTCTTGATAATAACTGTCAATAAGTGTATTTTCTCCATCTAGTGATGTCACAGAAATGTATTGTGCAAGCAAATATTGGGTTTACAAGAAAGTTTTCTCGTTTTTTTAAGATTTTCATAGAACGTTCGAGAATATTCTGAAAGTTTTTATATGAAGGAAATGTGAATAGCTATCGAACGACATACCAGTTATCGATATGAGTCTCTCTCGAAAAGAGATTCAAGTGTTTTTACTTCATGAATTCATTTTGGGTTATAAAACAACGGAAGCAAGAAACAATTCAACAATGAGAATTTTGAATTGGACGATTCATCACGCTCTGGAAGACTAGTCGAAGTGGATTTGAATCGATTAAAACAACTCATTGAAGACAATCCTCGGTTGACGACACGCTGTTTAGCAGAGCAACTCGAATACTCTCATACCACGGTGAAAACACATCTGAATGAATTAGGAAAGATTTGGAAATATGGGATTTGGATACCACATGAATTATTGATCCATCAGCTTCAATACCGACTTGATGTTTGTATGGATTTACTGCATCTCATTACTGGTGATGAAAAGTAGGTGTTGTGTATTAATTATACGAGCAAGCACCAATGGCTTAGCGTTGGTCAAAGCGATACAGTAACACCGAAAAACGATCTCCATCCGAAGAAAGTGATGTTGAATGTCTGATGGGATATTAAATAAATTATCTATTGAGTAACTGCTACCGGATTGAATATGCTGTTACCGCCGATCTCTATTGTCAACAATTGGATCGTGTTGCACAAAAGCTCAAGGGCAAGCAAGATTGAGTTAGCTTTTTACACGATAATCCAAGACCATACGTTGCAACGTCAACCCGCGAAAAATAAAACATTGAATGCGTTCAATAATCGAACAAAAAAAATTGAGATGTTGTCGATTTTCATCAATATAACGTGCGAAATATGTCTAAAGACGGTCAGTGGACAATGATTTCATATGTTGATTCAATTAAGCGTGCCGCATAAAATGATGTTTTATTTTTGCATACATTAAAATCTTGTATTGGATGAATGAAAATCGTTTCCAATGTACGAGAAGCAATGATGTATGCTAGTTTTTTTTCCATTAATGAGAATGATTGATACTGATCCAAGTTATAGAAGGCATGGAAAAAATTTTCAACTAATTCACAAGCAATAATAATTAATATAATGCACAGTACTAATTGCATATTACATAGGATATTAAACTTTGAGATATATGTAAGAAAATTATATGAGTAAAGTCAGTAATAGCCACATCAATGCTATTATAGTCACTGAGTCGAATTTTTCTTTTTCTCATGTTTTATACTCGAATCTTTTCTGATACAAATCTTTTCACAACACTAGTGACCTTACAAACACATTTCTAGCGACAAGACAATTCAAAATTAACTGTATAATTGTAAAAGAAAAATGTGAGTTTGAATAGATTTATGGATGGTTTCACATGGGAACTTTACTATGTTTTAAAACTGGTATTGAATTTCTCTTTTCATTGGTTAATTTATCCGATTAATTTTGTGCATCAATCAAAAAAAACGAGATATACATGTATATATAAAATATCAATGATTTATCATCATAAGATTATGTTCTATATATGTATATTACTCATAGGTTGCAAGTAAGTTATTTCTACCATTTGTGTATTTTCAAGCTTGAGAAACTCAGGACTAGAATCGTTTTGAAATTTATCCACTTAATTCACTTATATAAATGTTTTTTACAAGAAACTCAATTATCTATTTTTCACGGAATACTCCTGATAATCTTTGTTCTCTTTTAAATAGAAGTAAATTATTCTTTTGTAAGTACTCTATATATTTCTATTGAGATCAGTTCTACTGTGCTCCTTATAGGAGCAGCATCTTAATTCACTCTATGAATTCTGTATATTATTAGAATAAAAGATTGAGATAGAAAATATTTTATACAAGACTAACATTTGATTATCAAAATGCTACGAATTCCCATTAGAAAGGCACTCTTCTTATTTGGTTCATTTAACTATATGGAAAAAGAAAAAACAAGTTGGAAAAATTTCGAAGGAAATGATGGCCACCCGAGAAGAGTTCGATATTCAATGGACTACTAAATATTGTAAACAAGATTAAAAAACTATTATCATAAGAAAGAAAACAATCTGTTATAAACATTTTTCTTGGTTCAAATAGTGTCTCATATGAGATTCTATGCAATGAGAAAAGATGTTTCCTTTATAACATATACAATTTTTATGATTAAATATTGTAGTCTTGTATGAAGTTTTCTCTATCTCTATCTTCTATTCTAACCATATACAGAATTTGCGCGGTTAATTCAGGTACTATTTCTATGTGAAATACAGTGAAGCTGATTTCAATAGAAACATACAAAGTACTTTATACAAGAAATAATTTATTTCTACTTAAAATAGAAAAAAAAATTTTCAAGAGTGCTTAGTAGAAAAAAGATAATTTAGTCTTTTATGAAAAAGTTTATATATTTGAGTTAAACTGATAAATTTCAAAATTATACTATTCATAAGTTTTTCCTAGTATTAAAGCTATACAAATGGTAGGAACAGCTTATTTTTTCCTATCTATGAGTAATATATGTATATATAATTTTTTTGATGAATACACAAAATAAATCGAACTAATTCATATTTTATTTTCGACTAGTTTTAGATAAATAAAACGATGAAAAAAGAAATCCAAGATCATTTCCAAAAAAAATGGTATAGTTTCTATGAATTTAACCATATAAAATCTATGAAAAATATCATAAGTGTTTAAATGTTTTTTTTATTATTTCTTGAAGGGCAATAACAGAAATGAAACAAATAGATATGAAGTAAACAAGGAATTTATCTCGATGGAATATAAGTCTTCGATATATAGATAATATCACGAGAAGATTACGAATACAATGCAAAAATACGTTTTGCTTTTAAAGGATTCATAACAACAAGCAAATTCTAATTCACTTTAAAATAAAAAAAAATAATAATAAGACAAAATGAAAGACGTAATTGAATATATTGTTGGTTTTCGTTCTAGATATTATTTCGTAACTAAGTTTTTGTTTTCACATACAAAATTGAAAAAAATTTCAAAAGCAGCCATATAAACGTCATACGCAAAATATTATATACTTCTATAACATTTCTATTAATGATAGATAAAATTATCTATATGGATTTTAATCAGAAGCTCGAATAATACTGTTTAAATTGTATACTCAATTATTGATTAACATAATTCATTTACATAGTATAATTAATTATTTTTTATTAAAACATTAGATAAAATCATCCGCATGATACGATCATAATATTTAAAAAAAATTAAATTAAATATTAAATATTTTATGTGAATAAAAGTATCAAATTATAGTAGTATATGTGCACAACTTACAATTACAGTTTAACTTGTTCAAGATTGAAATTCATCTCTTAAGATAACTCTTTACTTTATTCATCGCATTAGACTAAGATCATTATAATTTAATATTAATAACGCAACTCACTTTGAATCTCAGATGAATTCAAAATTATTTTTTAAATTTAAAAAATGTCAATTGAAATATATCCTGACACGTTTCCAAAGAAAAAATATTTAATAGTATATAATGTGTGAAATAAAAGCGCATGGTATAAAGAAAAAACAAGAAATAATAGTAATTACACATTTGTCGTTAAAGAACGCAAAAGCAAGATAGATATAAACGACTGAAAAGAAAAAAAAAATACTATTAAATATGACAGTATCGTGAGAAAGGAAGAAAAAAGGAAAGAGAGAAGCACGTGAAGGCAACGAAATAAAACATAAAGATGACAGTAACAATGATAGTTTTGTTGGCTATTACACAACATTGTTATTTATATTCACATCACTTTAATCTGGTAAATTCGTTTAATAAATATTTTAAAAATGATAGATAAAAAATTAATATTAGTTATTTTACTTCAAAAAAAAAAAGATGTGTATTTTGAAATAATCTGACTTCTCTTCAGAAATTCAGATTATTTTATTCTTAAAATCTTTTTAAGTAAAATATTGAAGATATTCTGATAGATCAACAAATGTTATTAAGTAGAACATGCATAAATGTATTTAATAAAGAAATGTACTTACACACATTAATAAAGTAATATTTGTGTCTAATTGTCGCTCCTTTAAGAAAATTAATTAGATCAAGACCGCTAAAGTGAGAAACTTGCAGTCATCTTTTTTCTCGTTAGTTTTTGTAATTTCTTTTAGTGTAAAATTTCTTGTCACGACAGATGGCACATAGTAATCAGATGAATCTTTTTCCTGTATGTAATCTATAATATTGCCTTGAAATAGTTCGTCAACTAATTTATATAAACTTATTCTTGAGTGTAGTCGTTGAATCTGTTCGATTAATTTTTTAAGGACAGAAGATTTTTATTAGAAAAGTGATTTTCTTATTATTTTCCTTTCATTTAATTTAGTTCAAATGATTATATTAAATTTTATGATAATCGAAAAAAAAGTTAGTTTTCTATTTTTTTAAATAGAATACTAATTTACCAATGATGCATTCAATGTTTCTTCTGTACTATAGTAACCATCTCTTCTTCGTGTTCCTTTCATATGTAAATTCATTTTATTGTCAACATGAAGAACAATATAAGCATGTATGTATAAAAGCATAATAAAGAGTAAGAATATTTTCAAAAGATAAAGGTTAGAGAAAAAGAGAAAAATTATGACATTACTGAAGAATAACACAGAATGGAGAATCAGATGAAAAGAATCTGTATAAGAACATCATTCTTCTACTAATAGATAGGTAGGACAATGTGTTCCATCGTCATCAGAGAATTAAATTTATTTGTGAATAATAGCTTTATTTAGCTGTCAAATTATTTATTAAGTATGAGTAACTTTTATTGAGCATAAATGAATTTAACACAGCGAATAACTTAGACTCATAGTATACTATTAATCAAATACTATACATTTAGTTCAACGTTTATATTAAACGTTTATCATCGACCTACATTACTGTTTTTCATCTAGTAAAAATCTTATTCGTTCACCACATATTAAAAAAAAAACAAACTTCTTTTAGATATCATTATAGAATTAAAAATATTAAAAATGACTTCGTTATAAACATTTTCAAAGATGCCAATCAAACGACGTTTATCAGCATCAAATTCTTCTTCTTCTACAAAGGAGAACAAATCATTATCGAAGCCATATACTTGTAAGATATGCGGTGACCGAGCTCGTGGCACCAACTATGGTGTAATATCATGCTCATCTTGTAAAGAATTTTTTCGGCGCAATGGTCTTCATCCTAAAGTTCGTATTCCACATAATAAATAAAATTTATCAACTAAATATTTTTTTTTAAATAGATTGCTGATCGATGTCTATACGGTAGTCAATGTGAAATAAATATCTCAACCAGAACACTATGTATTCCATGTCGTCTTGCTAAATGTTTT